>JAJSOF020000027.1:113974006-113996506 GCA_025594305.2 Periplaneta americana | reverse complement strand
ATAGATAGATAGATAGATAGATAGATAGATAGATAGATAGATAGATAGATAGATAGATAGATAGATAGATAGATAGATAGATAGATAGATAGATAGATAGATAGATAGATGAAGATAGATAGATAGATAGATAGATAGATAGATAGATAGATAGATAGATAGATAGATAGATAGATAGATAGATAGATAGATAGATAGATAGATAGATAGATAGATAGATAGATAGATAGATAGATAGATAGATAGATAGATAGATAGATAGATAGATAGATAGATAGATAGATAGATAGCTTTATTGATATTTCTTCACAAAAAGTACAAAACTTAATAATTTAACAAAAGATCTATATACAAATGTAGTTCTACATAATAAATATACAATTTCTAAACTAATTAATCTATCGCAAATGACAATAATTTATTGGTTCAAACTTGCACTTACGTCTTGTTTTAGTGCATGTTTAAACTAATCGTGATAATCCCTTAAGACTTTAAACCTTAATTATTTGCTCCTTTTCAAAAATATAATTGTAATATTTAGGTCTTATTTTAAATAATAATTTATTATTCCAATTATATGATCAGATGTCGACATACTGTAAGTCATGAACCTGAAATAGCTGAATCGGTACATTCCATATGTAGGTTAATCTTTCTTTCTTACAATATTTTCATGTCAGCAGAAACGTTTGCGTAACTTCTACGAAGACTACCGCATGCCTGCTAAAACAAGCTTCTGACAAATTGCTTACATAATCAACCTCAATTTAGTTTCATCATTATGTCGCATACTCATTATCGATTCTTTTCTGTTATGATTTCTATTATGATCTAATAAATTTATTATAATTGCATTCTTATTGAAATTAAAATATATTAGTTAACCAATTTATGAAGTCGAATTTTCTTCTGAACTTTTACTAATTAATATAACTATCGGAATACCTTAATAACTACCTTAGTTCTCTATTTTCAATTTTTTTATTATTTTAAAAACCTTGACGTAATTCTATCTTATTTTCAAAACCTGTCTTCTTACCTTATTTAATTAATAATAAGTTTGTCTGATTTTAGGAAAATTTAATCTTTGCTGATGCCTATCTCTTAGTAGGTAGTTTCGTTCAGTATCTATAGTTTTGATTGAATCTAGTTTATTTCTGTTAGAGTTTCTATTTGTCATTTTACCTCTTATTAACTGTTCGTCACCTGCTTCTACTTCATCGGTCGGTATCGCACAGCTCCTCCAAATTGTAGCACTTCCCTCGCGCACCCCGGACTATCAACGGCATGTGGCATTCTTATTAATTGGTCTTCACTTGCGCTGACTTTGCCGGTTGATCCACAATCGCTTCTCCTTGATGTATTTTCACTTGCGCGCCTCGGACTAGCCTCACTGGTCATTCTCAGTCTGTGCCCCAGCTCCCCAAACAGCATCTTCACTGGTTCCAACTTCTTCTTCCATCAAGGTTTTCCTTCACTCTTTTTCTTCTACAAGGGATCTGTGAAACAGTGCTGTCTAGTTTATTTAGGTATGCTCTATCATTCACTGCCGTAAGCTCATCAATTCTTCTTTGTTATTTCTGATTCCTTCTGCCCGCTTGATGAGTTACTTTTCTTATCAGTCTCTCTACGCTTCTAGACTTCCTGTTTCGTGATGCACTTCTGTTTACGTGTGGTGTCGATGATGCTTTATTTCCACAAGTCTCTATTTCGTTATTTCTGTTGTTGCAGCAACTTAATAAATCCTCAGTGAATTGATTATTTAAGGCCTCTACGTTAACTATGTTTCCGTTTATCTTCATTTTATCTTTACTAAAGTTGCCCTCAATCCTTTACCTCGAGCTTCTTTTAATATTGGAATTAGTTTCTTTCTTTTCTCTCTAATTTCTTTTGCAAAGTCATTTTCTATGAATATATTTGTGCCTTTGAGTTGACGCGTATTGGCAATGATGTGCTCTTTGATAAAGTAACTGTTCAATTTCACAATAATTGGTCTTTTTTTCCGTTACCTACTCTATACGCGTTATTAATCGCGCTTATGTCCAAGTTTATACTGAAATACTTAGTTAATAATTCTAACACTACCGAAACCAGTATCAATTCCTTTTTCAAGATTGCGCTCTTCAACACCATAAATTACAATGTTATTAATTCTACTATCATTTTCCCATTTTTAACTATCGATTTTAACACCACCTGCTCTTGGATAACCTCCTTTAACTTCTTTTCCACTTCAGTGTTCTGTTTACTAATGTATCTATATCACTTGCTACTTTGTTTAGTAGAAAACTTGCCTTTAGTCTGTCTTCTCTCGTTTTCTTTCATATAGTTTAGCCATTCTCTTTGAAACACTTCATCCTAGCAGACTCTTCCTTCTGTATCTCCAGGACCCGGGTTTAACTCCACATTTCCAATAATCAGTAGAACTGATAAAACAGCTGCGGCCACAAATATGTTGATGCTATCAGACACTATTGCATTTTCACCTTTTGAACATCTGCAACATTGCCCTGCATTGAAGCACCCGATTCGCGCCCTGTAAGAATTTAGGTCGTCGCCCATACCTTCTTCACACGCTAACCTACTTGTATATGCTTACTACACAACCGTTCTCTGACTGCACTTTGTGAACTGATGCTCAATGTATTGCTAACTACTGGACAATTTGTTAAGAGCAAGAGAAGTGTTCTGGTCTAGCGCTGTGGAGTAACGGCCTTCCTGATCGGTTAAAATTCAGGTAGCGGTTTTTCCAAGCTTTTCCCTCAACCACTTGAAGCAGAATAGTTACAGGTTGACCAAGAGGAAATGGCGGACGTAGTTACAGGATGCACCTACAGATGTCATTTGTCTGCGGGAGCTATACGTAACTCAGAGAAACCGCAGAGGTTTCAATTAGCGGACTGCTGTTAGATCATCAGGGGAGTGTAGCTCCCTCGGATAGATGGCGGCTTGGTGAGCCGTGGAGTCGTATCTCTCTGGTTACGAATGCAGCTTATTGAAGCACGTGGTGCGAATAGATGCCATCGATGCTGCAGCGGAACATCACAAGGAGGCGGAGGCGTCCTTGTTCACACGGACTACGTCAGACCTGAATGATGTGGCTGAATCGATAAGTTGGTATCAAGCAGTGAATCGCGTGCTTGATAAGCGGTCCTAAGGACTTCAAAATCATCCCAATAAAGGAGGTTGCACAATAATCCTAAGACCGCGGTGCTTGCTTACGGGTCCACCTCCAAAGGAAAAAAGGGGAAAATGTTACAGATGAAATTAATTTTCAGTAAAATTGCTCTTGATTTTATTACCTGTGAATATATTTGCAGTTACTCTTCTTCGAACACAATATTTTCCTGTGAAATTTTCAGAATCTATACTAATAATAAAACTGTAGCCAAAATTTTTTCTCGTAATTTTCGATTTTCCAAAAATAATTTGGTGTTAACATGTATAATTAACCATCCTGAAACCGAAAAATCGCTTTTTTGAAATTTTTGTTTGTATGTCTGTCTGTCTGGATGTTTGTTACCTTTTCGCGATAATGGCTGAACCGATTTATATGGAAATTGGAATATAAATTAAGTTCGTTGTAACTTAGATTTTAGGCTATACGGCATTCAAAATACTTTATTTAAAGGGGGTTATAAGGGGACCTGAATTAAATAAATCGAAATATCTCCCTTATTATTAATTTTCATGAAAAATATTTACATAACAAAGTTTCTTTAAAAATGATTTTCGATACGTTTTATTCAATACAAAATTTTGATAGGACTGATATTTAATGACATGAATGAGTTTCAAAAATACAATAACAACGCCATCTAAGCCCGTGTAATGAAATAAAACAAATGACTTCGTTTATAAGGGACCTTGGACAACAACAATCGAAAGCTATTAAACATAGCCTACAGAGAATGTTTCTGTGTTTGTATGAAGTAATAGCGAAAGCTAATTAATTGTTTAATTATTATTTCACCATTGGAAAGTGTAGTTTCTCTAGATGGACACAATTCTATAATGTTATTACAGTAACTTCTGAGTGAAATTTAAGGATATACAAGACTTTTAAAATAACAATACAATACATTTTCACCGCCGCCTCAGATTATAGCGTTGTTGTTCCTGCAGTAACTCCTATATGCAAAATATAAAAATTTGAGTAGGAAGAAAAAACACATTTATTCATTCCATGGCAATGGTACATAGGAGATCGTGAATTCTTACATTTTCGAAAGAAATAAATATAATTACATATCACTGTTTATGCTGTATCACTATTTAAGTTATTTGAAGGGTTCAGAACCATGGTGGGCCAAGCGCCATTTACTAAAGACTTAGAAAACAAGGGTTAAAATTAAGTTATTACCATAATTCAATGTAAACATATAGAAAGTAATATGAAATATACACATTAAAACTAAATGATATGTCAATCTTCATTAAACTATGGTTGCATGTAATAAAATTAGAAACATGTTAAAGGAATTGTCATTGCAACAAATGAGTGTCTCTGGACCAAAATGATCGCATTTTAATTATTTGATTGCAATTTAAATTAAGTAACATATTAAACGATTTATCCTTCTATCAAACACGAATGTTCCTGGATCAAACGTCTATTTTAATTATGTAATTACTTTATATTTATTTCTAACGGGTGCAGCGGAGCGCACGGTTGCAACTAGTAAATAATAAATCTGTACCTAGCAGTTTGGATTTTGACGGTTGTCATTAAGAAAATTAAATCTCTCACTGTTGTGTTAAGACATTCAGAATAAACAACAGATACAAACAATACGATGAATTGGCATTGTATTTCATATGCTAATTTCTTGCATCCAATAAAGTGGGTGAAGGTTTTCAAACTCCTCCATTTAAGTTAAAAGCTCAATGCAAATACGTAACACAGCCGTCGGCTCGAAAGACAGATGCTTACTTCATGTAATTTGTTTCGTTTCTTGCCCCAGAGACACGATATCGTAATTAGTCTAAGTGAGATGTCTATACTTGAACAAGGCTAATTTCTGAGAACCAATTACAGTGAAGAGATTCTTCTTTCTAGAATGTAACACGAGAATAAATCATCATTAGATACTCTGCTTGTACTAAACCCCACTTCACGCAAAACAGTCGTAAATATGGTACTACTAATGTAAAACATTTAATCCCACTTAAGTAATCGAATTCTGTCATGTTAATTGATGTGCAGTTCAATGCGACGCTAGTAAATTTTATACCTATGAACTAATTATTTTAGACACTTCGCACAACAGCAGTTCTGCGAAAAACCTACTAAGAATATGCTGTTAAAATACAAACACAAAGAAACAATTAATTATATTATTAGCTAATGAAATCGACAGTTTGAACCACTCGGATTTAATGAGGTCTATTTATTTTTGTCAGAGAGAATTTTGAAATCAGATAATAAATGGGGAGAAAGAAGAAAAGATGTTAATAGTCTGTAGTATTTAAATATGCAAAACTAAAATATATATGCATTTAAAGGGAAAACCATCGAAATATAAATTTATGCAAAATAAAGTTGGCTTCATTCGAACGCAAAAATCATGATCGTGCAAAGATCCACTTTTACTTTTTAATATTTTATATATCTTTTTTTTAGTAGGTTATTTTACGACGCTTTATCAACCTCTGGTTATTTAGCGTCTGAATGAGATGAAGATGATAATTCCGGTGAAGTGAATCGGGTCCAACACCGAAAGTTACCCAGCATTTGCTCATATTGGGTCGAGGAAAACTCCGGAAAAAACCTCAAACCAGATAACTTGCCCCGACCGGGAATCGGAACCCGGGCCACCTGGTTTCGCGGCCAGACGCGCTAACCGTTACCCACAGGTGTGGACTCTTCTTTAATATGCTGAATCAATAAAAACATACATTTACATAGATCCGCGGTCCCCAACCAGAAGCATTATTGTCACGCGAAAAATTGGGCGTTTTTTATGTGTTACTAATAAGGGCAGATATTTTTCCACAAAATCGTTCTCGGATTTTTAGCGAGCCAGGTTGAGAAGACCGAAGTGTGATGGTAACTGGGACACGTAAAGTGGGTAATATGATATTCAATCAATAGAACATTGAGTACGGATTGCAAGCGAAGTAGAGTAACCATGCGTCAAGAATAGAATCAGCGAATTACCAGAGATATTTCGGGGGAGACACAGAGAAGATTCATCACAATAAACTGCAAGAAATGTGTGCAATTTCAGGATATCCTTCAGATTAATTCAAAACAGGTTTCCAACTTTATGTTATTTGTAAAATAACATCAAAGAATCATTTAATTTAATGACAACAATTCTCTTAACTGAGTTGATTTGCAATGGCTATGCAAGGCCACCGAAGTTTATAGTTGAGAAGAAGTCTATATATATGAACCTTGTCTGCCGTCATCTTTAAAAGTACAACGTCCCTCTCTTAAACAATGGTCCGTCATTGGTTTGCTGTTTGGCAGTAGAGGTTCTGTTACAAAATTCACATGGAATTATCTTAAGGAACTTCCGATTCCTTTTGATTATGTAATGTCTATTCTTATAAGTATTATCAAGGATTCTCTTCAAATATTACATCATCATCTCTATTTCAATTAATCAACTTATATTTGCCTTCAGCAATGACTTTCTTTTTCTTTAATGTGTCACATCAGGTCAGAAAGCATGGGTGAACGCAACGGCTCGGTTTAGAAAAGCCAACGTACTATGGTAGAACGATCATGATTTTAAAATCAAATGCCAAGGAAACAGAAAATGGATGTAGGTAAATTCTCATTTTTAAATAGAACTATAAATGATTGGAATGACCTACCTGCAGCGGTCTTTGAGAGGCTGTCCTTCCTCTTAAGGAGATTCAAGAATAATTTAAAGAGTTGTGTATAAAGTGAAAATTAAAATTAATGTGACATTCAACATTTAATTTTTTAAGGTGACATGTATTTATCTAGCCTGACGATTTACTTCCTTGGTTTGAATTGTAAATTATTTAAAAATAGCGTGTAAGAGGGCCTTAGACTAGAAATGTTTTGTTTAAATGTAGTTCTGTTTATAAGTATGCATAAGAATGCAATTATTTGACTTATTTGAACTGTTGTATCAGTGAAGCGAGGTGAGATCCCAGTGAAGTTATGGTTTTACAGTGCAGTGAACAGTTCCGATCAGTGATAATTTATAACATCAATGAAATGTGTTCTATAGTGTCAGTGAAATGTGTTACAGGGTGTCAGTGAAATGTGCTAAAGTGTCAGTGAAATGCGTCATAGTGCCACTACAGGGAATGAGATGAGAGTGAAGTGAAAGACTTCTTGAAACTTAGTGTAGGACCTATACATAATTATGTAGGTTGTGTTGTAAAATTAGGTGTTTTATTTTATGTTTTATTATTGTGTTTAATTGTATTGTGTATTCTTATTGTATTGTGTATAAAATTGTATATGTGTTAAATTGTATTATGTATTGTAAATTTTATTGTGTATTGCTGATCATTTTAACTGTGTATTGTTAATATTGTATATATCACTGCCACCTGGTGCTTGCCCACTTGCAGTGTAAATAAATACATACATACATCACATGATAGGCCTATGTTTATTGCATTCAGGACCCTAGTGGTCACTCAAATTCTTTTGAGCTGATGTCTATAATAATTTAGAAAAATATATACCAGAGTTCTTATATTTCACTCTCTCAACCAATAGTAGTACCAGTACTACTCATTCATTTCCCTTCAACTTTGAGACGGAATATGACATTCTTACTTTATCCAGATCAGTCTTTTTCCTAGTTATTAATTACATAAATTTTCTACATTTATAGCATTATACGCTGTTTCATTGCACATATAGGCGTTATCATATAATTATCATACAATTTCAGAACTCTTAAAATGTTCATACCGATAGAATATATATTTACGATTATGTATAATCGCCAGTAATTGTTACGCTACAAAAACGAAACACCTTCATCACTAGACTTCGGATTTTAAGAAAAATTAAATTAATTCCTTAAAAAGGAGAAAGAACATGATTATTAGAATAAAAATTAAGAACGTAAAGTCCACACCTGTGGGTAACGGTCAGCGCGTCTGGCCGAAAGCCAGGTGCCCGGTTCGAATCCCGGTCAGGGCAAGTTACCTGGTTGAGGTTTTCCGGGGTTTCCCTCAACCCAATACGAGCAAATGCTGGGTAACTTTCGGTGCTGGACTTCAGACTCATTTCACCGGCATTATCACCTTCATATCATTCAGACGCTAAATAACCTAGATGTTGATACAGCGTCGTAAAATAACAATAAAATAAAAATAAAATAAAAAAGAACGTAAACGTGCGAATTCTAAATCGAATTCAACATTGCAAACTTATCCACTTTAAACAGCATAGAAGGACTTCATTCATATTAATATTGGAGCTGCAGCCTATGTTTTCGAAAGGAGGGGAACCAGGAATGAAACTTTAACCGTATTAAAGCATCTTTGTGACTTCTGGGAAAAGAGCTAAGACTGCATACGTTAATTTTCTGTTTGCACCTTGGAATTCATAAAATGAACTAATGTACGTTACAGCCTCGACCTTAGCACAACATTTTATTAAGAAGCGACATTGGATATATGAATCGATTATTTTTTCAGGTTTCTTGGATTACTATGCCTTTCAATTACGCATGTTTGTTTTCGTGCGCGCATTCCTAGTCTAAACCTTCAATTTCACTAGTCTGATATCATTTTTAAGAAAAGGGCATCTATCGGGCGAAACGTTTTGCTATCAAAAATACTAAATTCAAATTACCATTAAAACTTTCCCAAGATTATGAAGGCCACCGTTACATTTTTACGTCACCATAAATTCCTGAAAAGCTACATAAAGTTTGGGTAATGGTACAAAGACTAAGTTTAGAAAATGAGTTACTTTTTCCTCCCCACAAACTTCTATGTGGCTGGCTACATTTCTGTACTAGGGCGAGGCCAGACTTGTACTTATCGTCCGAAAAGTCAGGCACATTCAAACAGATGTGAAACCACCAGTGGTGACTCATTCTTTGTTTCACCCACTCTTAACAGACACAGCTTCATTTCTTAGGTTGTCCATTTCTTATGATCAATCTTCTCTCCCTCTGTTTTTGTTTCTAGTACCTTCTTAGGAACTTAAGGCGTAATTTCCATGTTTTCTTGAGATATTTTTTAAACAAAACATTTAATACAATTTTGCTCGTTTTCCAGAGGTACTTGCTCTTTTTGACTTAAAAGCTTCCTTTGCCATTGAAAAATTTCCTTTCGACTTCCTGGGAGCAGCTCATATATTTTTATTTACAATTAGTTAAGTCAATTTAAGCTAAGCAGTGTATTCTGATAATAAATTATTGAAAATAATTTTAGCTCGCTCTTTAAATGTAGAAATTTGATCCAGGGCAGTTCCTCCACACACATTAATAATTATACAATACAATTTGTCTTATGTCTACACACACATTACAGTATATAAATTTAAATTTACAATTTTTTTCAATTTTTATAAAATAAATAAGAGTTAATTTAACCCCGTAACTATTCCATGCAAGGCATTAGGATATTTAAATAGAGCCCCATTTGCTTTATATTCTTGGCACTAGAATGAGGTGGTGATTAAATACTGTAATAGTGTTGCATTTTGGTTCAAACAATTTTAAAGAATTCATACCTTTTGTTTCATAGTTTGGCAACGAGAAAAATTATTTCTATTTTTATGTATAAATTTTATTAATACAATGCTAATAAATTTGCCTTACGCCAGGTGCATTAAAGTTGAAATATATACTGTAGAAAAAACAATAGGTTTATAAGACATATTTTGATTATTTTCAGTGTGTAAATGGTGGGTTAAAATTGGATTTAAATGATTACCCCATGTGTATTCCATACATAATTTTGCTATTGTTACCAACCTAACGGGAGAATATCTCCAGTATTTCAAAGGACAGCTTCTTACTCTGCCTCCGTTTGAAGTTGAAGATTTACATAATTTACACTAGTGGAAATCATTTGAGCAGCACAGGAAAATGAATACAACCCTTTTTCTTAATTTGGTCTTTCAACATCACTAAGAAGGGACTGAAAGGCTTTACAAATTCAGAACAAAATAACTGAAATACTAATATATTACAATGACGGTATGTAAAAGTTTTCATCATTGGGAACAAAAGTTTTGCAAAACACTGAACACACTACAAAAAAGTTGAGCTTTACAAATTTCATGCAATAACAAAGAATTGTCAGGATTCCGTCTGTGTATCTATTTCAAATATTTTAGTTTACAATATTTCCTCAACAAGTTTCTAAGTTTTGCAAGAAATCTCGATCTTCAGAAAAGTTTCTGTTCTACAGACGTGGACAAATTATTGCAAAACAAAAGATTCTTACATTTTACAAAAAACGTTTTCGTTTGTTTACTAAACGAGCAAGACATTTTGTGTATTTTTTCAAGCGTCTTATTGCCAAATGAAGTTGGAACGACTTGTTATTTTCACCGCTTCCTCTAACTTGAAATTATTCATATTTTTGCAGTAATTTACAAATTATTAGCAAAACTGAATTTATTGTATATTTTACGAAAATTAAGATTCTTCAATTTGGACTACGAATTGCATTTTGGATATTTCCAATTTATAATTAGACAAGTAACTGAAGATTTTAAAAATAATATTTTTACAAAAATTTGCCTAAATCAGTGACATTTTGCTAATTTGTGAATATTATTTTACAATTAAGGTTTTATTATGTTTTTTACAAAACTTGACTCTTCAATTTTAGACTTACAGTTGGATTGGTTTTGTCTACTGAACCATGCTAATTGTCGATCTCGATTGTACAATCCGAGAAAATAGTTTTATAGTATTAAAAATCGGCAATTTTTTAATAATTTGGCTCCACTACTGCTACTATACATGAATTTTGAACCTCTGAATAGCTTATTTGCTGGCCAAAACGTTAAAAAACTAAATGAAATAAATTGACAAATATTTAAACTTGTTAAATGTATTGATCTCAAATACGGTTCAGTTGACAAAACAAACTAATGTTATTGTATCAACTTATCGGCCCTTACCATGCATTCTAATGATCAAGCAATAGTTATAACTTCTTTAATTGTATTGGAAATTGGAAGATCATTTCAATTCACGTTACAAGATTATCACAGCCATAACCAAGCTTGAAAACAATTCAACCTACGTAGACTACAAGGTGACAAACTGGTCATTCATCAATATTACTTACTTACAAATAAACTTTTAGGAACCCGAAGGTTCATTTGCCGCCCTCCCATAAGCCGCCATCGGTCCCTATCCTGTGCAAGATTATTCCATTCTCTATCATCATATCCCACCTCCTCAAATCCATTTTAATATTATCCTCCCATCTACGTCTCGGTCTCCTAAAGGTCTTTTTCCTCGGTCTCCCAACTAACCTCTATATGCATTTCTGGATTCGCCCATTACGTGCTACAGCCCTGCCCATCTCAAACGTCTGGATTTAATGTTCCTAATTATGTCCAGGTGAAGAATACAATGCGTGCAGTTCTGCGTTGTGTAACTTTCTCCATTCTCCTGTAAGCTTCATCCATCTTAGCCCCAAATATTTTCCTAACACTTATTCTCAAACACCCTTAACCTATGTTCCTCTTTAAGGTGAAAGTCCAAGTTTCACACCATAAGAACAAGTTCCATAATATAACTGTTTTATAAATTCTAACTTTCAGATTTTTTGGACAGCAGACTGGATGACAAAAAGCTTCTCAACCGAATAATATCACGCATTTCCCATATTTATTCTGCGTTTAATTTCCTCCTGTGTCATTTATATTTTGTTACTGTTGCTCAAGATATTTGAATTTTCCACCTCTTCGAAGGATAAATCTCAAATTTTATATTTCCATTTCAGTACAATATTCTTGTAGAGACATAATCATATACTTTGTCTTTTCAGGATTTACTTCCAAACAGATCGCTTTACTTTAAAGTAAAATTTCCGTGTTTTCCTAATCGTTTGTGTATTTTCTCCTAACATATTCACGTCATCTGCATGAAGATAGCTGATGTAGCCCATTCAATTCAAACCCTGCCTGTTATTCATACTCTAATGGCATATTCTAAAGCGAAGTTAAAAGTAAAGGTATTAGTGCATCTGGCTTTAGCCATAGTGAATTGGAATGAGCATCAGAGGGAAACGACCTATACCAGACGGAACACAACATAAACACAGAATGTGAAAATCCTCGCCCGCTCGCTCCAGCTTTGAAAAGAAACTTGACACTCTAGAACAATCCCGAATATATACATGCAAAAACCACCCTTACAGAATTCACTGAACGGAGTTTAGAGAGACTCTTTTCGAGTATACAAAATCATGAATAACCCCCACTATAACAAGACGCAGAAGATAGCGCTGGGAAAACGCTGATTTTCAAACGATGACGAAAAGTTGGTCGAAAATAGCGCGTCGGGTAATTTATACCAAATGTATTTTTTCATTATACGTTATTTTACGTAGCACATCATTTGAAATTAAGAATGAGAGGTGTCTATCAGATTCTACGATACCATGTTGAGAAATTCAGAAAACAGCACCTTAAGTTAACAGCATTTAACAGTTTCAGAACGGTGAAAACGAAGGAACAAACCTCAATAGGCTTGTCTCGACCATAGATTCGAACCCGGGCCACCTGGTTTCCGTGCAAGAACGGCCGTTACTCACGTGTGGACACTAAATGTATAATGTTAACACAGTGAAAGTAGATATTACTTGTTCAATAACGTTCATCATTGAAAAACATTGTTCTCAAACAGATAGAGCAATTAGCTCTGTGGAGGCGCCTGCCTTTGAAACTAGCCGGCCGGGTTCGACTCCCGGCGGGGTCAAAGATTTCATGTAAAGTTTCTATCTCGGGACTAGGAGAAGATGGCGGTGAACAACTTCTAAATCACTAAATTGTGCACCCGGACTCATTCCTCGGTTAAATCCCAAATCTCTCCGACAGTGCATATGAAGGAAGGTATATGTCACTGTTGATAGTGATTCGTCTGTCGGAAAGTAATTTAAGCATAGCGGACTCCTCTTGTGCTATTCGATTTGGGAGTAGGCTACGTGCCGAAGGTTTCCCCCTTTTCCTTCCTCACCATCATCATCATATTCACCCATTCCCTACACTACACTTACACGGGATGCACGATTATACATACACTCACTAGTACGCTCTTCACAGATACACATCATGTTTAAGCGTGGCCCGCAAAAGTGGAAAACGCATTGAAAATGGGTCATAGACAATTGCAGGACGATTTCTCCGGGCATGCTATGCTTGCTGCGTTCCAATATTTTCGTAGAATGTACATTTCTCAAAATGGCGTTACGTATATTAAAATGTATTTTGATTTTTGAATACTGTATAGGCATAATACCATTCGCAGGTTGCACACAGTATCGTGCAACGCTTGCTCAGTTTCTCGCAGCTACAGGAAAGACGTAGAAATAGAGAGAATATGATGCGCGCGCAAGTGCTTTCCTCCTTGGTCCGTCCTAGGCGCACATGGTTTTGTTATGTGTTGTTTGAAGCTCTGATCCGAGCTACACCAACGACTATTTAACGTTGACAGCAGTATTGACATGTGCTGCTTGATTTGCGAGTGCAGTGTAATTGTATGAGCGGAATGCATGTGTTAGCTGCTGCATGTATTATTAATTCTTAAACATTAATTTGAAGTATTGCAATGAGTTCGCAATTGTGTTCGATGAACCCCATTATTAAAAATCCATTTTCCCGAAGGACTATTCAAGACAGACATTATAGAGGCAGCTCATTCAGTACAGCTCAAGTAATGTGCATTGGTTGGCAGGGTCGAAAAAACTAAATAAACTGTTTTGTTGGCCATGTTTGTTATATTATATCGAACTTCTACACATCTGATAAGCGAATATGATCCATGACTCATAATGATTTCATAATAATTATAAAATAAATTATTTATGTGCTTCTGATTATTTTTATTAATTATAGATTATTATATCCTCCCATCTTCCCCTGTGAATAAAAGAGCAAGCCTGACTTTCGTGACTAGCATTCGCCCTGGGTCATAGTCCTGCCATCTATCCGCAATATGTGGAACCCAGATCAAGTGAAGTGGGTAGGCATTAGACACACACTTTTGCACTACTTTCCCATCGGACTCGCATGTGGTTCGCGGAGATTGAAGTTTATCATTTCTACAAATGAACTAATTATTACTACCATGTCTTATAAGCTACCACAAGGGAACGTTAGATATTGTTCCATGTTGCTAAAATGGACGTTCATTAATGTCTGTCCCGCTGGAAGTTTGTAATGGAGTACAGAGCTGCAATTCTGTGGCGTGTGTCGCGATAGGTAGGTCGAAAGAATTCCAAGAATCTGTCGATATTTTTGAAATGGATGTCTCTTTAGTAGAGAGACTGCGGAAAGAAAAAGACCTGAAAGGCGAACGTGAGAGAGGGCTTTTATGTTGGCAATAGGGCGTACTGGAATGGCGACTGGAGGACGATCCAAGTAAAAGAAGCAGACCACAGTACATAAAGACTCTGTGTTCCGGAGATAGGCGTACACATTTTTTCCTAACAAGCTTCCTCATCTTCCTCTGAGGAAAACCTATCTGTTTTTCAGACAACACTGCACTAGAACTTACAAAGGAACATATTGCTATTAGGCCATGCGGAATAATTGTGATTGCATATGCATTAAATATAAAAATACATTTTATCATTCTGTCTCTTCTCGAGTCTTTTTCCCTCTTAATACATTTCAGCTCAAGTGGCTCTTTTATGTCATGCCACTACTATGAACGAAAAATACTTCATGTACAGCTTACTAAGTTACAGTATATTTTATTAATTAATTAATTTATTTATTTATTTATTTATTATTTTGCTAATAATTGTAACATAAAATATAATATATACAAACTTTAGCTCGCCCCTGAAAGAGTAGAGCTCGTGCTCAGGGCGGATTCTAATTAATTAATAATTATACAATACAATTTGTCTTATGTCTACTGTGCAATTATGAGTATATAAATTTAAATTTACAATTTTCAATTTTATAAAATCCATACGTAACTTTTTAATTTAATACTAGAACTCTTAGAATTGACAAGATTAGGTTATTTAAATATAATTTGTTATATATTCTTGGGCCTAAATTACTACTATGATTAAATACTGTAACAGTGTTGCATTTTGGTTCAAACAATCTTAAAAGAATTCATATCTTTGTTTCGCTATGAATACAATTCAAAATTATTTCGATTTTATGTATGAATTTTATAATACAATATAATAAATTTGTCTTGCATTAAGTACATTAAAGTCTAGAAACAAGAATTTTGAGATGGAAAATCAATAGGTTTATGAAGACATATTTTAATTATTATCTTCTATAATAAATAAAGTTAATTAAAATTGGTTTAAATGAGCTGCCCCATCCTATAATTCCATACATAATTACCGATATAAATAAAGTTAAATATATTGTACGTAATAAACTTATTGACAAAAATGATTTCCTCAATAAAACAAAATAATATCTTTACGTAATTTATTACAAAGGTAATTAATGTGTTGATTCCATTTAAATGATTGTCGAAAATTATGTCTAAATACTTAACTGAGGACTCTTTAATAATCGGAAATTTACATAGCATAAGACAACAATCAAATTGTAATTTAATACTTAATGTAGATGTAGGGTTTAATATATGAAAAGGATCAAATCCCATGGGAAAATAATAGTAATATTTCTTACCACCACCTTACCACCCCCGTAATATAATAGTCACAATATACTAGCATTATCATTATAAACATCAATTTCAGCAACAGCAAAACTATTGATTGAGGTTATTATTACTGGTCTGTTCAGTCTCATAGTTGAACTAGTGTGCCCATCTCTTCAGTGAACGTCCTTGCTGTTTCTTGCCTCACAGCTTGTAATTGGGTAGTTTTTAGAGATTCAATGTTCTTCCATTTGTATAAACTCAAAATGTGAATTCTTAAGCTCTCTTACTCCATTTAAGAGGCAGAGGTGAATATTTCAAAATCACAAAATTTATCGATTAGTTTGGAAATTGATAATGGATACTAAGTATGCTATTAAGTAATGGACATACCAAGTTTCAGCTTTCTTGACTTATACAAAAATGGAAGACCATTGAATCTCTACAAAAGGAAAAAAAAAAAAAAAAAAAAAACTACTCAATTACAGAAGCTATGAGGCAAGAAACGTAAGGACGTTCATAGAGATGGGCACACTAGTTCAATAATAATAATAATAATAATAATAATAATAATAATAATAATAATAATATTAATAATAATAATAATAATAGTAACAATAATACTAGTAATAACAGTAATAATAATAGTAATAGTAATAACAGTAATAATAATAGTAACAGTAATAATAGCCAATAATATTTATTGTGTGTGCTGTTGTGTGTGTGTGTGTGTATTATTATTACTGTTGTGTGTGTGTGTGGTATTATTATTATTATTAATGTGTGTGTCAATAAGATAGTCAGTATCTCGGTGGTAGAGAACGGCACGGCTGCTCTCTACTGGAAGATCCGGGTTCAATCATGCTTTTATTTTCTCGTTGCAAAACTTCAGCGTCCTATAAAATCTTCTAAACTGCTAGTCTAATATTAACAACATAATATTAAAAGTCAACCAAGACTTGGCCGTCTACCTGTAGGTCCTCATGTGAGTTCATGCGGTTCAAAATGAAACCCTTGGTTTTATCATCATCATCATCATCATCATCATCATATCCCATCATCATCATCATCATCATCATCATATATCACTACCACTAAAATGAATTTTGGAGAGCCACTTACAGACTCGTCAGTCACAAACTTTATAACACATTACAAACATTTTATAATGTTCACATTTTGTTTTCCTTTAGTTTTGAGGATGAAATTTTCGTACCAACTTCGCATTCTACAATCGTTTTATTAATTTCTCTTTGATATTTTCTTCGGATTCAAGTTTACATTTTCTGCAAATACGAGGATCAGTGATAAAGCAAAAAGAAGGAAATCCAACATTCAACATTCGTTTTCCAAAGTACAAACATTTGTATGTTCCAAGTTGTCTGTTCAGTAGGAATATGATGTACCATTAGGTGGGAACGAAATAAATAGAGAGCTAATAGAGAGAGATTTCCTCTCGCATTATGTACGTACATTGTTCATGAACGATCACGGTAGATATATTTTTTTGAAGATGTGACCTTTCACACTAAATACTTGAGCTACGTAGCTACGCTTCATCATTCCACACACACTTTTCAACGAAGCTTTATAAACCCGAATCAGATAACATGTACTGACAGGAATATTTAATTTCAATTTCGTGGAATACTTGTGTTACCGTGTGTGTAATAAAAATATCACTATACATTAATTTTATACTCTACCCCAGCTCCTATTACTTTCGATTAAACTGAAATCCAGCAATTATTCAAATGAATGTCACTCAATTATGGACACAGCGGTTTCACGTAACATGACAGAGGTGACGTGTACCAAAAATATTAAACTATGCAGTTATTATAATATGTATAAAGTTAATGAACTGGAAGCCCTCCGAAATTGCCGTTCATGACGTGGTAGAGATTGATATTTAAATTTATAAATCAAATTCAAACTCATGTGAACGTAAAAGGGCAGAATGTGGTTCCTCACATTCGATTCATAGAAAAATAAAAGCGGTAAAAGACTGTACACTATTATTTGGTGATCAATAGAGAACACTCCATAGCTTAAAACTTTTGTTTCAAGCTGCTCTTCAATAAATTTGCTACAAATTCAATAGTCATTCTTCTGTTCAGAAAATTTCACACATCATGGTTTCTAATGTGGAGTCGTCAGCAATGAAGCCATTACAGATGTGCGTGTATCATTGCTATCGCTATTTTCAGTTCCTTAATCCTCCTCTCCTTTCGTCCCTTTACCCTTATTTCCTAGTTCCGTATTCCTTTCTGCATTATTTCCACATATCCTCTTTCTTCGATTTTGTCTTGTCTACTGAACATTCCTCTTTCTTTGGTTATTTTATTCTTTCATTTATTATTACTTATGTTTATTTGTCTGTCTTACATTTTTCTTTATTTGTTTATTTATTTATTGATGCACTTATCTATTTATTCATTTATTTATTTATTGGATTTAGTAATGTATTTTATTCTTTCATTTATTTATTTACTTATGTATTTATTTGTCTGTCTTGCTTCTTTATTTTTATTTTATTTATTGATGCACTTATCTATTTATTCATTTATTTATTTATTTGGTTTTATTAATGTATTTTATTCTTTCATTTATTTATTTGCCCACTTGTATGTATAGCATTTGTTGTCTGTCTTCCATACTGTTTATTTATTTGTTTATTTATTGATGCACTTATCTATTTATTCATTTATTATTATTTATTGGATTATTAATATTAATGCCATTTGTTCTTTCATTTTATTTATTTACTTATGTATTTATTTGTCTGTCTTCTTTTTTGTTTATTTATTTGTTGATTGATGTATTTATTTATTCATTTATTTCTTGTTGGTTTGTAATGTATTTTATTCTTTCATTTACTTATTGTATGTATTTGTTGTCTGTCTTGCTTCTTTATTTTATTTATTTATTTATTGGTCTTTTATTTTATTTATTCATTTATTTATTGGTTTGTTAATGTATTTTATTCTTTCATTCATTTATTACTTATGTATTTATTTGTCTGTCTTTATCTTATTTCTTTATTTATTTATTTGATTAGTCACTTATTTATTTATTCATTTATTTATTTTTGGTTTATTAATGTATTTTATTCTTTCATTTTATTTATTTACTTATGTATTTATTTGTCTGTCTTGCTTCTTTATTTATTTATTTATTTATTGATGCCTTATTTATTTATTCATTTATTTGTTATTGGTTTTTAGTGTATTTTATTCTTTCATTTATTTATTACTTATGTATTTGTTGTCTGTCTTACATTTGTTTATTTATTTGTTTTATTTGTTTATTGATGCACTTATTTATTTATTCATTTATTTATTTATTGGATTATTATGTATTTTATTCTTTCATTTGTTATTTACTTATGTATTTATTTGTCTGTCTTGCTTCTTTATTTATTTATTTATTTATTGATGCATATATATTTATTCATTTATTTATTATTGGTTTATTAATGTATTTTATTCTTTCATTTGTTACTTATGTATTTATTTGTCTGTGTCTTGCTTATTTATTATTATTATTTATTTATTAGTGCATATGTTTATTGTTTATTTATTTTATTGGTTTATTAATGTATTTTATTCTTTCATTTATTATTCTTATGTATTATTTATTGTCTTGTATATTATTTATTTATTTATTGATGCACTTATTTATTTATTCATTTATTTATTTGGATTATTAATGTATTTTATTCTTTCATTTATTTACTTCTTATGTATTTATTTGTCTGTGTACTTCTTTATTTATTTATTTATTTATTGATGCACTTATTTATTTATTCATTTATTTATTGGTTTATTAATGTATTTTATTCTTTCATTTATTTATTTACTTATGTATTTATTTGTCTGTCTTGCTTCTTTATTGTTTATTTATTTATTGATGCACTTATTTATTTATTCATTTATTATTTATTGGTTTATTAATGTATTTTATTCTTTCATTTATTTATTTACTTATGTATTTATTTGTCTGTTGTCTTTAACTTTATTTATTTATTTGTTGTTAGTGCACTTATTTATTTATTCATTTATTTATTTATTGGATTATTAATGTATTTTATTCTTTTTCTAATTTCTTGTTATATGTATTTATTTGTCTGTCTTGCTTCTTTATTTATTTGTTATTATTGATGCATATTTATTTATTCATTTATTTATTTATTGGTTTATTAATGTCTTTTTATTAACATTTATTTATTTACTTATGTATTTATTTGTCTGTCTTGCTTCTTTATTTATTTATTTGTTATTGATTACTTATTTATTTATTCATTTATTTATTTATTGGTTTATTAATGTTTTATTCTTTCATTTGTTGTTACTTATGTATTTATTTGTCTGTCTTGTATACATTTATTTATTTATTTATTTATTTATTTGATGCATATATTATTCATTTATTTATTTATTGGTTTATTAATGTATTATTTTATTCTTTCATTTATTTATTTACTTATGTATTTATTTGTCTGTCTTGCTTCTTTGTTATTTTATTTATTTGTTGATGCACTTATTTATTTATTCATTTTATTTATTTATTGGTTTATTAATGTATTTATTCTTTCATTTATTTATTTACTTATGTGTTGTTGTCTGTCTTGCTTCTTTATTTATTTATTTATTTATTGATGCACTTCCTCTATTTATTCATTTATTTATTTATTGGTTTATTAATGTATTTTATTCTTTCATTTATTTATTTATATGCTGTATTTATTTGTCTGTCTTGTTTCTTGCTTTTTATTTATTTATTTATTTATTGATGCACTTATCTATTTATTCATTTATTTATTGGTTTATTAATGTATATACTATTATTTTATTCTTTCTGTTTATTTTATTACTTATGTATTTATTTGTCTGTGTGCTTCTTTTTTTTTTTTATTTATTTATTTATTTATTGATGCATATTTATTTATTCATTTATTTATTGGTTTATTAATGTATTTTATTCTATATTTATTTATTTATATAGCATTTATTTGTCCTTCTGCTTCTTTATTATTTATTTATTTATTTATAGATGCACTTCTTTGTTATTCATTTATTATTATTGGTTTATTAATGTATTTTATTCTTTCATTTATTTATTTATGGTATTTATTTAATTGCTTGTCTTGATTCCTTATTTATGTGTTTATTTATTTCTTTATTCATTTATTCAATTAGTTATTCATTTACTCATATATTTATATATTTTATTTAATTACTCACTAATTTACTCGTTAATTGATTAATTAATTAATTATTTTTTGATTTACTTGTAGTTTTACTTATTCATACATTTCATTTCTTGGCATATTTATTTATTTGTATTTATTTATTTATTTATTTATTTATTTATTTTATTTATTTATTTATTTGTTATTTATTTATTTATTTATTTATTTATTTATTTATTTATTTATTTATTGTATTTTATAGATAGATAAGTTCTGGGAAATAAAATTTATTTGTATTAACATTGTAAAAGATTCACTTTTTATAATGAATTTGCTCCTCGCGTTATATCTAAGTGAATGAGCATTGACTTTCTCCTACATCGACGGAGCAGTGTATTTGTTCCATTATTTTTAAACTTAAATTTCGACCCATATTCTTGTATTTTACAAAAGTTACTCATTTTTATTGGACGTATAAAATTTCATATATCATCTCTGAAAAATTTCACATAAAATCACAGTCTAGTATGTACAGTCATGAAGCTCAATACGTAGTAAATATGCAAACATTAGATAGTTGCTCACCACTAGGATCGCTAATATCGCCTCATTACAGGCAATGCAAAATAGTACAGTCACAGTCTATTGTTTCTAGCAGCCTCAAAACTCAAGCTTCGTGACTGTATATAGTAGACTGTGATAAAATCTTGTGTTGTATTTCTTAATTCCATTTACTCGTATATTTTACAATCTAAATTTTTATGATCTGGTTAATAAAATTGTTTGAACAATTAATTGCATAAGCAAAATGAATTTCATTTGTTGTTACTAATATTCTTCCTATAGGCCTATTATTTTTAATCTGTTTAGCGATTTCATTTAACTGAACTCAATACTATCACAGATGTTTTCTTTTCAGTGTCATAAATTGTGCTACGCTAACAGAACTGGAATGGTAAGGATTTCGTTTTATTTTTACTACTATCCACAAAGATTTATTTAAAATCTGTTATCTATAATATTATTAACGAGTGTAATTGCCAATGAATATACCCGAAGTTGAACGAGAAAGTTTTCCCTTCATCGTATTACTAATCAAATCAATATAACGACTCATTTATGAAATTAATTGGTGAGAATTTATTGCAATAACATGTCGTCACTTAAGTGAAGTATTTTCTAGTTTGCTCCATTTTATCAACAGTAATCTCACAAGACGTTTTGATTTATCTAGAGAAAATCAAAACTCGAGTGGGATTTAATTAGCTATTACACGATTAGAAGAAAGTATGTAAAGATTAGAAGTAACGAAGTACTCCAATACAATAAAATATTAATTGACTTACGAAATACAACTGTCTTCAAATGTATTATTGTACCATCTCAACATTACAAATATTACGCTAGATGCTTTCTAGATGGCAGTAGTGAGCAATGCCTTCTCGTCGAGAATTCTCGATCTATACATGATGGAATGTTACTAGTCAAAAAAGGCTTTGTTGATTCGTTTCATTTTTATTA
>JAJSOF020000027.1:113935881-113973906 GCA_025594305.2 Periplaneta americana | reverse complement strand
CTAGGAAGACTATATCGTGTGGCAGAAATGGTCAGAGACAATTTCCCTAAAGTAGATTTGTTGATTTCATCAGTGAAAAAGTATTTCTCAAAGCTCCCAGTAGAGTTAACGTGTTGAAAGAAATGTACCCTGAAATTCCATTGCCACCAAAGCCAATTTTAACTAGATGGGGTACATGGCTAGAAGCAGTTGAATATTATGCCGAACATATAGACTCTATTAACAATGTTCTCCTTGCATTGGACTCTGAAGATGCAGTCTCAATTGATACTGCGAAAACAGTTACCTGTGACATAAGTGTGAAGAATGACTTAGCTCACATTCAGCATACATTTTCATGCATCATAAAAACGCTCAAAAGTCTCCAAAATAGGCACCTTTCACTATCTGAAAGTTTTGAAATTATAAATAGTACTGTGGAACAACTGAATCGTGGTAGAGGTAAAGTTGCAGATGCAGTAAGAGCTAAGGTGGACACTGTACTTTCAAAAAACCCTGGATATGAAGAACTACAAAAGGTTGTTGCTGTGATGAGTGGTGAATCAACAGTGAAGATTAACTTGGACTTATCCCCAGCAGACATTGTGAAATTGAATTATGTACCAGTTACTTCTTGTGACGTCGAACGCTCTTTTAGTCAGTATAAATCTATCCTCAGAGACAATAGAAGAAGATTCACTTTTCAGCACTTGAAAGAAATGTTTGTAACCTATTGTTATGGTAACAGACAATAAAAATTGTGTTTTGTTGAAACTACATTGGAAGATAAGGTACGTCCATTATATTTTTGTTTAGTTTGATTAAAATGTACCAATATTTAACGTACATAGTCACTTTTTTATAATTTTAAGTCCATATTTAATTCCATATTTTGGTAAAAATCCATATTTAATTCCATATTTTGGTAAAAATAACTACATATATATTTACATATTTCATATATTTTTAGTCCATATAAATCCGTTCCTGCTAATAATAAATCTGTAGCCGAAATTTTTCTGGTAATTTTCGATTTTCCAAAAATAATTGGTCCTAACATATATAATTAACCACCCTGAAACCGAAAATCGCTTTTTTGAAATTTTTGTTTGTATCTCTGTCTGTCTGTCTGTCTGTATGTTTGTTACCTTTTCACGCGATAATGGCTGAACGGATTTCGATGAAAATTGGAATATAAATTAAGTTCGTTGTAACTTAGATTTTAGGCTATCTGGCATTCAAAATACATTATTTAAAAGGGGGTTATAAGGGGGCCTGAATTAAATAAATCGAAATATCTCGCTTATTATTGATTTTTGTGAAAAATGTTTCATAATAAAAGTTTCTTTAAAAATAATTTTCGATAAGTGTTATTCCTTGAAAAATTTTGATAGGACTGATATTTAATGAGATAAATGAGTTTTAAAATTAAAATAACTGCCATCTAAGGCCGTGTAATGAATTAAAAACAAATGACTTCGTGTATAAGGGGCCTTGGACAGCAACAATCGGAAGCTATGAAAGGTAGCCTACAGATAATGTTTCTGCGTTTCTATGAAGTAATATCGGAAGCTAAATTAACCGATTTGTATAACTAATTATTAATTCACCATTGGAAAGTGTAGTTTCTCTAGAGAGACATAATGCTATAATGTTATCACAGTAACTTCTGAGTGAATCGAGGACAGGTAAAATTAAAATAGATTCTTATGCACAGAAAACTTGATAGGCTATTCTGTATATTCGTTTCCTGTATTTCCTAAACTAATATTTATGACCAAATGAGTGGTCTCTGGATCAAAATGATCGCATTTTAATATTTTAATTCAATTTAAATTAAGTGACATAATAAACGATTTATCCTTCTATCAAACACGAATGTTCCCTGGATCAAATGTCCTATTTTAATTATATAATTACTCTATATTTATTTCTAACAGGTGCAGCGGAGCTCACGTGTACGGCTAGTAACAAACTAAAATGATTAATAATAATAATTTATTTTTCTATTAAGATCGATCAAAAATAGTATGTAATGCATGTACGAGTATGTTATGTATTACAGAAACCCGGAAACTGAAAGGACGGGACTATTTTAGAACTATTTCACGAATAAAATGAAAATAAAAATAATATACTGTATCAATAATATGTTAGCAAAATATTAATAATGTTTAAAAACTTGAAACTCACAGTCGTGAATGTGTAGTCAGGCATCGCGATTTTGTGACAATTGAACAGACGAAGGTCGATTACTACAATTCGATTCGCTCAGTGATGCCAATTGAGGAAAACTAAATATTGATTGTTTAATGACATAAACTGCACAAATTCGTTTATTTCTTAAAAGTTAAACTTCCTTTACGTTATTAGTATTAATAGTAGTTATTGTATTGCATTTCTCAAGCCAATTAAATCCACAAAATTCCTCTCGCAATTTTAATACCTTTGTGTTAAAGTGTCTGTACAGATCCATGTTCCAACTATAATTGGCAGACATTAAAAATCAATGCATTTTCAACGATAAATACAATGTTTTCGTTTTTAAATTCATGATATTTTCAGAGTGAAAAATAATTACTTTTAAAGGAAGACTCCACTGAGAATCATGAAAAATTTTTTTCCAAATCTTTTTAGCTATTTCACTTATTCAAAATTTATATTTTCATACCCCAAATGGATTCAGCTCAATTCTGATTACAAATACTCGTATGTTTGCACTTTTTAAATTAAAGCTGGAAGGGGGCGTGGAATTTACAGAGCTGTTAAAATTGTTTTTCATCGAAGAATTCTTTTTAAAATTTCTGATTTCAAATCTAGTAACTTTTGTTGGCTCCTGAAGTTACTAGATGAATGTAGCGGAGGAGAATATTAATTTACATAAATATTCATTTTATTTTCAAATCTATTTTTTCTGTGTTCATTTTTGTTGATTCAACACCAACTTTCTTATGCCAAATATTAATCAATCTGGATGAAATTTTTACTGCAGATATTTATGCGGTAGCTGCAGGTTTCTATGCATTTATTTTGCGAGTAATGCAGCTAGTTTATTTTATTAATATTTTTCTTAATGCTGCTAGTTTATTTTATCATGAAACATGAAGCTACCTCATAAATACTTGCAGTAAAAATTTCATCCAGATTGATTAATATTTCTCATAAGAAAGTTGGTGTTGAATCAACAAAAATGAACACAGAAAAATAGATTTGAAAGTAAAATGAATATTTATGTAAATTAATATTCTCCTCCGCTACATTCATCTAGTAACTTCAGGGAGGCAACAAAAAGTTACTAGATTTGTAATCAGAAATTTTAAAAAAGAATTCTTCGATGAAAAACAATTTTAACAGCTCTATAAATTCCACGCCCCCTTCCAGCTTTAATTTAAAAAGTGCAAACATACGAGTATTTGTAATCAGAATTGAGCTGAATCCATTTGGGGTATGAAAATATAAATTCTTAATAAGTGAAATAGCTAAAAAAATTTGGAAAAAAATTTTCGTGATTTTCAGTGGAGTCTTCCCTTAATATTATGAATGGACAGTGACTTTTTCACTACAAAAATGTAATATTTTCTTGAATAATATTTAGGGGAGTTATCATTTCAATAAATACATGAATTTTATCACTGAAATGCCTATGGTAAGTGTTCCAATGAACTACACAGTACGTAAACACACATGAAATATGTATGCAAAATACTTTTCGTGTTATTCTACTTTGTCCAGTTATTTAGACCTGTCATTTATAATAAACACAAAAGAGATGTACAGTAAACTTCCTGGATCTCGTGTGGTATTAACCTGAGAGTCGAGCAACTCTAAATAGTTCTCAAACATTGGAGACATTAAATTTCCAGACATTATGCCAATACGGAACACTTTAGCATCACTCACTTCTATTTTTATATTTTTTAATGTTCCTACAAGTCTGTGCAAACAACACGACTGTGAAAAAATACACGTTAACACATTTTGCAACACAAACCTTTCGTTTGCAAACGCTGAAACGAATAAACAAATCTAGTGCAAAAACGACTAACACTCTTTGACATTTGAGATTTGCATATGTATTTGAACAGCGTTACTAACTCTAGCTGCTTTATTCAACGTGTTCCACAATGTACATATTTCACTACATTCTAATAGTGCCACGATATTGCTTCCCTTACAGTGCATCTACTCGTCGAACCGTATTAGTTTTCGTGTTATGGATTTGAGGAGGGGGTAATGATATTTAGACCACTGGATTATCCATTAGCAACAATAGACGGTAGGGGTTTTGTGAATACAATGCTCATGAATGTATTGTCAGCAGAAGTGGCTTAGGATTCTCTAACGGTCTCCAGTTATTACATGCCATCCCCATATCAGTAGGTCTCTGCAACTAGACATCCTTCAGATGGTACCATTTCCTATATTATATTATATACAAATATTAAAGGAGACTTGTCGTAACGGAAATGATTATAGTTTTATAATATCATTATGACTATCCCCATATAAGGTTAGTTATTACAGCTAGTTTGTTTGGACACTTCGCTGTTGTAGCTCAACTTGAAGCCAGCTAGAGCGTTCTGGATTAACATTATTATAACTATAATTAATTATTATCTCTAGCGTATGTTGGATTACACTAACCTCTAGCGCTTGAAAGTGGAACTAAACGCCGGCGCACAGAGAAAAGGTGCTTAGAAAACAATGAAGTTACAGGAAAATTTGCTCATTGTATTCTTCACCTGTGTCCATTCTTTATAATCCCTATTCACTGGTTTGGGGAGGCATCTTTTGATATGACATCATAATCATCTCATGTGAGGGCAATGAACCTTCTATTTGTAAGTAAGTAAGTAAGCAAGTTAAATGATGTGATAGCAGTGAAAATGGAAAAACAAAACTTTATGAGAAGTATCAAATATTAAACCAATCAAATAAAATACTACCGCTCTCTTTACTGCCATCATGTCAACTCTATTCTCAATTATTATCTTAGCGATCGTCTCCGGTTAAAGTATATCTTTCAAAACATCAGATGTGTGTCTTCTTTATAATCCCTATTCACTGTGATCTTTTAATGACATCATAATCATCTCATTTGTAAATAACCAACAATAACCACTACCGCCAGGTTCTATTCTCCGGTTACATACTTTCAAAACATCAGATGTGGCATAGACAACACATTTGGCCAATTCATACTTTCAACATGGCAAAGTGACGTCCATTCTTTAACTGTCAGAATCTTAATATAAAAGAGGCAATTAATAAGTTTCCCGACTGCCCTGAATATTGTGAATTTTATTAGTAACAACAATGTAATTTATTCGCCACAACAATAATTCCTTTCTACAATTCGCCTTAAACGCTCTCGTCAACAATTGGATCTTCACTCAACACAGTATTCGTTATAGCACTCCACCGACGACAATGACAATTTACTTGGACTATTACGCACAACAATGAACTGTTAATCTTAACTAATATTTACAAAGCACTATTTACAAATCAGAACTACCAGTTCTCAGTTCACAGTTCTTCTATCTCAGTCACTCGAGTTCACGGTATCTCGAACCACAGACCTTCAGAGACAGTTCACTGTACTCGAACTCGGGTCCCTCCAACTGCGGTCCACTGCACTCGAACTCAGGTCCCTCCAACTGCGGTCCACTGCACTCGAACTCAGGCCTTCGGCTGCTGACGCAGTTGCGGACGCACACTCGAGTCGAACTCCGGTACACAAGACTGGCTTCCTTGCTCTGGCTTTCTCACTGACTGAATAACTGAAAACTGGAAACTGCTGTCGTTCCTTCGCGTCCGTAATTTATAACCACAGCGACGTAGCCTCGAAGGTTCCACGCGTCTCTAGAGATGGCACTCCAGAAAAAGCCAGAGCCCTCTCCTCTCTACCAGCACCAGATGCGCGCGCACTCTCGCTCCACTCCCTCGCCGCGTTGGCCCTTTCCCCTCTTCGCCGCGCGCCATCACAAAGTGCTCCGCGCGATCTTCTCTCTTGCGGGACGCTGGTCGTGACTTCGAATCTCACGTCGCTGTCACAATATAGGCAACACACAGGAAAGCGGAGAAGTTATCTAAAACCAAGGAAACGCCTGGAATATATACTAAATGCATCACTTGAAAACCAGAGAAGAAGACTACCCATAAGACGTAATATATTAAGAGACTCCAGTAAAAATCCCAATAGATCCTTGACATGTTTGCACAAAAACACATACAGAAGCTCAGTTCTTGAAGACAATCTGACGCTGTTTCATAGATTGACGCAACAGGCAAAGAAGCAATGATCTTTAGTGACCCGCTAATCTATGTCTAACGGTACAATAAATACAAATGCAGTTCGGAAATATATTGATTTTATCTTATATGTTTCAGTGGTGCATGCATGATACATAGATGCAATTACCAAAATAATTTTGAGTTCAAGGTTATAATGGTAAAAATAGTATGCGTTTGTGTTATTTTTTCAAACATGCAATGTACCGGTACTTCAAAATATGGAGAATATTAATATATCTGCACACCAAAATATGTAGCACACACCAAAATGTATGACGTAAAACTTGGGAATAAGGATCTGCTTAGTGTGATTCATCGACGTTTTTGTTTTTCTCTCGGCGATCTATACATGAATAGAATTTATAATTACATAAAATTGGGATTTCTGTTACAACATTTGCTTTCAAAACAATATAATAATAAATAATAATACTTATTTACTTACAAATGGCTTTTAAGGAACCCGAAGGTTCATTGCCGCCCTCACATAAGCCCGCCAGCGGTCCCTATCCTGTGCAAGATTAATCCAGTCTCTATCATCATACCCCACCTCCCACAAATCCATTTTACTATTATCCTCCCATCTACGTCTCGGCCTCCCTAAAGGTCTTTTTCCCCTCCGGTCTCCCAACTAACACTCTATATGCATTTCTGGATTCGCCCATACGTGCTACATACCCTGTCCATCTCAAACGTCTGGATGTAATGTTCCTAATTATGTCATGTGAAGAATACAATGCGTGCAGTTCTGTGTTGTGTAACTTTCTCCATTCTCCTGTAACTTCATCCCGCTTAGCCCCAAATATTTTCCTAAGCACCTTATTCTCAAACACCCTTAACCTATGTTCCTCTCTCAGAGTGAGAGTCCAAGTGTCACAACCATACAGAAGAACCGGTAATATAACTGTTTTATAAATTCTAACTTTCAGATTTTTGGTCAGCAGACTGGATGATAAGAGCTTCTCAACCGAATAATAACACTTATTTCCCATATTTATTCTCTGTTTAATTTCCTCCCGAGTATCATTTATATTTGTTACTGTTGCTCCAAGATATTTGAATTTTTTCCTCCTCTTCGAAGGATAAATCTCCAATTTTTATATTTCCATTTCGTGCAATATTCTGGTCACGACATAATGATATACTTTGTCTTTTCGGGATTTACTTCCAAACCGATCGCTTTACTTGCTTCAAGTAAAATTTCCTTGTTTTCCTAATCGTTTGTGTATAAATAATAATAGCAATAATAATAATAGGCGTAATAATAATAATAATAATAATAATAATAATAATAATAATAATAATAATAATAATAATAATAATATCATTGTTATTTTTGTTATTGATACTCTTATATTATTTCCTTTATTAACGACAATGACGTTTTCAGATTTTTAGTAGCCATTTATTTCTGCCTATACAGTCTTCTTCTTGCAACTCTAGCAGATTGTCCGATTGGTTATGTCGCAGGGTCGTTGAAACGGGGAAATTACGTGATATTCCCTATATAAAACATTTTCAGGAAAAAACCTAACAGCTCAGTCACTAGCGTTTACAGAGAGGCCAGCAGAAACGGGTGGGGGAAACCGGGATGAGACATATCCAAACGGATGCACAGTAGATTTATAGATTTTAATATACTCTACAGTCCACAGTGTTATTACATTTTCAGTTTATATCTGACCATAGAATTTGTTACTCTGTCTTTTCTTGAAATTCTTATAGTCTTAAAAATGCACTTCGCTTGACGAAAGATATTCATTAACTTAAGTCTTTTAGAAATTAAATTTATGTTTTTTTCCCACTAGTATTAAAAACACTCCTACTTTTTGCACACTGCCACTTAACAGTCAACTTTTAAGACACTTGCCTAGAGTTAAAAAGATCTGCTTTTAGAAATGGCTGCCTAAAAATATATCTGTATAGGTTGGATAAAAGTAATGGCAACACTGCTTCACGTGACGATGGTGCATTCGAGAGCTGCCAGCTGTGTGGACATGAACAAGGACTGTTAGATGATTTAGTGCAGCCAGCGGCGACATTGTTCTCATCAATCTACTGCAGTGTGTAGAACGTTCACTTTCATAGGGATAGTGCGAGCGCCCTAAGACCATCCTTACAAAACTAGAGCAACGTTCCTGGAATCAGAAGAATCAAAATTGAAATGGCACGAGGTCATAGTGACAAGAATGTTTTCAGGGACTACGTGAGCATGTGGCGATGCAGCGTTGCCATATCGCACAGTTGCACGATGGGTTAAAGCGTTCCGGAAGGTGACGACTTTCTTGGACGAAACCTGGACTCGCTCGTATGAACCAAACTTGAAACGCCAATCAAATGAATGGAAGCACCCCGGTTCTCCTCGTCCAAAGAAAGTGCGCCCTACACAAAGTGCTGTGAAGGAGATGTTCATTGTTCGTGTGACAATGATGGGGTAATACTGCACCACGCTGTACCTCCAAGGCAGACGGAAAACGCGGACTACTGGAACATCCACCCTACTCACCCGATATGATCCATGCGATTACGATCTTTTCACCAAAGTGAAAGAACCACTGCGAGGACCCGGTACAATACCAGAGATGAACTTATCCGTGCTTTAGGGCGGTCAATACGGAACATCAACAAAGATGGACGCGCTGATGGTGTACGACCCCTTCCCCAAACATTTGGCAAAAGGTAATAAATAAGGGGGCGACTATATAGAAGGTACGTAACTGTTGCACCCCTGTGAATAAAGCCATGTCAGAAATATCGAACTGTTGCCATTATTTTTTATCCAACCTATAATTCATTGATGTTCATTTTTTTGTCATATACATATATCATGAACTATTGAAGGGAGAAATAATTTATAACGTTTTATTGGTGATTTTCAACAAGAGATTTTTGTTGAAGTTCGATATAAAAGAATTGCTCAGTCATACTTCCGATTAATTATAGATTGTCGAGGGCTGAACTATTGTCCCATTAATCTATTGAATTCTTAAGCATTATTTAAAACAATGTCTGTTGACACAAATTACAGCGAAGTCTCGTTTTAATTTGTTGACGCTCGGAGCAGAAGAATCCATTAAAAGTAATGGCACAAGAAACAAACTGCTTGCGACATTTCATGACCAGAGAAATTTACTCTTGCAAAGTCACGGGATGTTCAACGTCGTTCTGGCTTATGCAACTTAGCTCAGAGTGCTCCTTATTGAATTTTGCACTCTTTCTGCGTATATGTCATGAAGGAGATTGTGTCTGATATATTCTATCCAGGGGATAATATTAGCAAAGAATGCCACCATCAACATCTGACGCGCTTTCAACTCTTATGTCATACACGGTTTTCAACGCCAATCGCAAGCTTACTGATGCGGCAAACTAATGACATCAGAAACCTTGCTTACTAAATTTTTGAGTATTCTTTATTCGAATCTCAATTTATGACTTTATTATGTAAATCGTGTTCATCTATCACCTAACACCAATATGTATTCCACTATATGTACTCATATATTATTATTATTATTACTCATATATTATTATTATTATTATTATTATTATTATTATTATTATTGTGTACATTTTATTCAACTGTCTGTTTCTCGTTTAATTATGAATGCTACTTGCTTGTAATTTAATACCAATATGTATTCCAATGTGTTTATTATTGTTCTATTGTGTACATTATTTTATTGAATTATCGGCTTTTGATTTCATGTGTTTGATTCTAACAACTTTAATATGTACTTCACTGTGTTTATTTTTATTTTATTAGGTAAACTTTTATTTAACTACCTCTTTTGATATCATTATGTAAATCATATCAGTATGTAATTACTTAAATCCGATGCAGTTGTATGTTCAACTATGTAAGCAAGTTTTAATCCTGTTGAGTGTAAGAGAAGGCCTAAGACCTTAACTCGGCTAGGTTAAATGAAGCCATTATTAATTATTATTATCATTATTATTATTATTATACCTATTTTTTAATAATTGTTTGGAATAATTACATATTATTTTTATTGTAGCAATAATTAGTTGAGTTGCGCTCGGACGCCGGTGTGATTCACGTTTGGGCTGAATACCTGGTTGGGCCTTTTCCGAGGTTTTCCCCAATCGTAAGACGGATTCTCGGCCTCGCCACCACCAATCCCATTGGCGCTAAATCACCGAGTAGTTGATACAGCGTCGTTAAATAATCAAATAAAAAATAATTAGCTTATTTTAATGTACTTTTTTTAGCTGCACTTAGCGTAAACATGACGTACTTAAACAAAATACGTCCTAAATTTAGTAAAATAATGTAGAGAGACGTGCAGAAAACGGAAAGCATCCTAAAGAATTTTTCAGCTTTCTGATGTGGAGAGTGTGTAACTGTCGTAAAACTCACTGAAATATATACTATTGCTAAATCATAATATTAACTCTACACTTCGTATAATAAATTATAAATTAGTAATAGATATACAGTTGAAGATCCTAATAGAAATATCGAGTCGATCACAACAGATACGTGGTTTTGAATAATAAAGTATAAGCTATAGAGTGATTCAGTAAAAACTTGGAAAAATTACACAGAAAATATATTAAGTTCTTCTGAACATATTGAGGTAGGAACTTTAGGTCTGCAAAGCCATATTAAGGAGATATGGACATATATATAGCTCTTCCTTACTGTTTTCATATTAATTACATTTATACTTATTATTTACATTTTAAAATCAGTTCTATATAATTTTCAGACATAAGCGCACACCATTTTGTTGAAGGGTTCCCTGCAAAAATCAGGTAGCTCCATTTTTACAAAGTTGTGGAAAACAACAAAAAACATTATAAAAATTCAAATTTCATCTGAGCTTCTTTCTTTTTTCAGATCGTGTCCTAGGTATCTAGGAGTTTCATTTTATCACTCACTCATTTATTATAATCAACAATTCAGAGGGGTAAAATATGAAGAAATAATGGAGATACTCCCTTTTTGCAATAAAATTTGATATATAATTAGCCACGTTTTGCAACTGAACACACAATTACTGTATCAATATCATAAACTACAACACTAGATAGAGCAGATATATGTTTCGAGAAAAAAATTTTGTACCTGAATGAAATATTTCACAGTGTATTTTGGGGAAGCCCCATTGTTTTGATTCCCAATATGCTCAGTCAATTTAAGAGAGCAGTATATTAATGTAATACATTATTGAAAGAATTTTAGTTTTGTCCTTTAAATATGCAGAAATTTGATCCAAACAAATCTAACATTTCAAAAATTCCTTTGCAGAAAGAAAAGTTACATTTGTTGGTCAATCGAAACGATATTATTCATGAAACAGCAGGATGCATTGTAGCAGAAGAGACATGAGAAATTTCTAGAGAACTAAAAAAAGAACTAGTCCTTTAAGAAAATCGAAGAATTAATAATTAATTGGATTCTTCATGCTTTGAGAAAGGGTAAATGCAAAACTCATAGAATGACGGAAAACAAACCAAATATTGCAGATAGCAGGGAAAGGGTTCCATATCTGGCTCAACCAGGTCTAAGAAGGTCAGGTTCGTGACATGATGATAATGATGATGATGATGAGGGAGGAGGAGGAGGAGGAGGAGGACGACACAACGACGAAAATGATTGGATAGAAAATTAAGAAAGTGATGATAACTCCACAGTCTACTATATACAGTCACGAAGCTTGAGTTTTGAGGGTGCAAGAAACAATAGACTGTGACGGTACTATTTTGCATTGCCTGTAATGAGGCGATATTAGCCATCCTAGTGGTGAGCAACTATCTAATGTTTGCATATTTACTACGTATTGAGCTTCGCGACTGTATATACTAAACTGTGATAACTCTAAGCTGAATATGAAAATAGTACATTATGCAACGAGCCTATAATGAAGGTAATTAAGAAGTGAGTACGGATATTTATGAAACGAGCGCAAGCGAGTTTCATAATTTTCATACGAGCTTCTTAATTACCATTATAGGCGAGTTTCATGCGACTATTTATGCTCGACCATATTTATAACTTGATATTATTAATTTTATTGTATCTGACCTGGAGCAATGTCCCGTATGTTGTGAGATGTGCGCAGACGCGAAAGTATTGATTTTTTCCGAGGAACAGATGTGCACATTGACCTTGCTAGGCCATAAGAACCTACAGAGATAACATTGAAATTAAATTAGACATTGAAAAACGAGATGACAAATTGAATTTATTTGAATATTATTTACAATTAACGCTAATTATTATAGTAACAGAACATGACCTTCTGCGACAGTATTGGATTTCCAGCCTCCGTGACTTTTCGCTAATTCTCTTTCGATTACATATCCGAGAATAATCGATACTTGCGGTTTTATAACGGTAGAAAGCTGACCTGTCATTGGCTGAACAGTTGTAACCTGAGTCGTCATTGGCTGAAAGACCTGACCTTTAATGAGTAGGTGTACTTTAATGACATGCATTAAAGGTCTGCTACCAGGTGTATAATTACTACATTTCGGCATGGTCGAGCATAAATAAAATTAACAGCTCTTTGCGTAGTAGCGTAGGCTATATAATATGATTTCATTTGTTTATTTTTATTCAGTTGCTATTAAATTACTGTTCCCCAAATTCTCCTAAGAATGCTCTTCTATCTTCTTTCTAACTACTAAGACTGGTTAATCATCGCTTTCAAAGACCGGCGAGCTCTTGCATACTCAAGTTTCCACAAACGTTGAAAGTTTCCACAGGAGATTTCTTTTTTACCTACGGACATGAAAACTAATCGCCAGGCAACTTTGCACAAGAAGCTCCATCACTACCGCCCCCCCCCGTGAGAACTTAGTCAAGTAGATCGCTCTCCTACTGTTCAACTTTCCAAAATTCACACATTAACGCCAGCAGTTACGTGGAATTTCTCTCATATAGAAGACAGGTGTAACTTCATTCTTCCAGAGCTAGAGTACTGCATTCTGCTAAAAGGAATTCATCAAAGTACTTTGTAGTTCTTTGCTTGAAGATTTTTAAACTTTAGCAGAAGTTTAGTGCGTTATACAGGGTTAGTTAAAAGTCCCGCACCACATAAATAATTTTGAAGCATACAGTTCAGCAACATGAAACTTGATATGTGAGCATAACCATATATTAAGAACTCAATAATGGTATTACCGAGTTTTTTCTACTTCCTGTTTAACCGGAAGTAACTCCAACTCTCTTATTTTAAATGGAACATCCAATATATATATTTATATTTTATATATATAATATATATTTTTTTTGAATAAAGCTCATCAAGAGCTTTTCAAAAAGTACCCACACTTGATACATCTGTACAAATTCAGTGTTGCTAAATAAAAATGGAAGTGGTGCAAGATATTCCTAAAGCCTGGTTAAATCATTCCTTAAATGGTTTCTATGATCGAGTGACACATTGTAAAGCAGCTGAGGGCTACCAATTTGAACACATAATGTAGAAGGTGAGCTAGCTTTGTTTTGTTTTTGTTAAGGAAGGAGTATATTATTATTTTAATATTCGATACATTTTTCTGTTTTCTTGACTTAGCAACACTGAATTTGTACAAAAGTATCGAGTGTGGGTACTTTTTGAAAATCTCTTAATGAGCACTATTCAAAAATAAAAAAATATATTGGGTGTTCTATTTAAAATAAGAGAGTTGGAGTTACTTCCGGTTAAACCGGAAGTAGAAAAAACTCGGTAATACCATTACTGAGTTCTTAGTATATGGTTATCTCCACATACCAAGTTTCATGTCACTGAACCACATGCTTCAAAAGTTATTTAGGTGGTGCTGGGCTTTTAACTAACCCTGTATAATGGCCTATTTTATAGCGATGGGAAAAAGTGATTTAACTGCAAAATACCTTTGACAAATTAGATGGTGGAGTGGCTATTGGTCTAATGCTAGTAGAAAGATATTCCAACATTCATAGGTTAAAACCTGAACGAGCTAAATTTATTTCTAAGGAATATAAGTACATTTTGAATATTTTATTTTGGAAGTAAAGTGAAGCCGGAAGTCTCTGATCGTAGATTAGCGAAACTTGGTCCTGAAGGAGAAGATTTGTGTTTGCAGTTAGTAACCGTTTCTCGTTCATGAAGGATTGAATTCCTGCTTTCAGAATTAAGGAATTAAATTCAACTCTGTGAGACTAACAGATTCCATAACTATGTCAAGAGATGCATTTAAAATCAAACTGCACCATTGTTCTTCGAAAAAAAAAAATGACAGCAACTCTTCATCAATATTTCACCACAGTCTCATATCATACAGTCACGAAGCTTGAGGTGATTTTTTGCATTTCTCGCAATACAGCGCTACAAGCGGTTAGCAACTGAGAGTACTAGGACCAATAGACTGTGCCGGTACTACAGTATTTCGCATTGTCTGTGATGACGTGATATTAGCGATCCTAGTGGCTAGCAACTAAAGTTCAACTGTCATTGGATGCATATTCCCTACATATTGAGCTTCGTGACTGTATGTACTAGATTGTGATTGCACTATGGTTATATAGGTCGGGAACAAATGACTCAATTGCAGCTTCTATTGTCATCAGAGGAATAACACGAAATTTAATGTCAACACAACCACTCCTACAGAGAAACTGAACTAGACTGCAGAACGTGCGTGAGAAGGTTTGCCGCGTGTTGCATGGCCTTCGTGCCGGTCGTGCTCCGCCTGGTCTACCTACATTATATAAGTGAACACACTGTAGTTCACTCTGTTTTTGGCATTGGGTACTGCTGTACAAATCCATTCTCGAATATTTTTCCGAATCCTTTTTTTTCCGAAACCATTATTTCTAACGTTCCAATTGTACTTATTATTACTTACTTACTGGCTTTTAAGGAACCCGGAGGTCCATTGCCGCCGTCACATAAGCCCGTCATTGGTCCCTATCCTGAGCAAGATTAATCCATTCTCTATCATCATATCACACCTCCCTCAAATCCATTTTAATATTATCTTCCCATCTACGTCTCGGCCTCCCTAAAGATCTTTTTCCCTCCGGCCTCCCAACTAACACCCTATATGCATTTCTGATTCGCCCATACGTGCTACATGCCCTGCATTATTATTATTATTATTATTATTATTATTATTATTATTATATTATCATCATATGATTCAAATTAATATGTATAAAATTTCATGTGCCTTACAAAGGTGAGAAATGTTTCTTAAATCCGTTCTAACCCAAAGTTCCAAAGTTTCATTGTGGGGCAGTTTTGGAATTCTTCGATGCAAGACTCATTCTAAAGTCTGCCGAGTTAGCTCTATGGTAGCGTGTCTGCTATCAGACTAGTTGGCTTGGGTTCGATTCTCAAGGGGTCAGAGATTTTCGTGTAAAACGAGGTTGTCCGCATCGTACAATTCGTCTTGCCAATCAGGTGCTTGAAAATTAGTCTTAACAATGGTTTACACAAAAATTTCACTTTTTCTTTGAAATAAGTTTAAATAATGTACAGCAGTGGCAAAAAAACCGAACCGACGGAATAATCAAAGTCCCCGAAATGAGCCACTGCGCATGCCACGCCCGCATTCACAAGATAGCGAGTAATCTATTGAAATTGTTGTAGTTTCGACTGCTGACGTAGCCCATTTCGAAAGCCATTAGAAAATAAGCTGGTAAAATTCATGTTCTGGGAGTAATAAGTTAATTAAGTAGTAAAATATCGCTGCAATCGAAAAGTATAGGGATTAAACTTAAGTAAAGAACAAAGAAAAGGTGGAGTAACGGTCAGCGCGCCTGGCCGCGAAACCAGGTGGCCCGGGTTCGAATCCCGGTCGGGGCAAGTTACCTGGTTGAGGTTTTTCCCGGGGTTTTCCCTCAACCCAATACGAGCAAATGCTGGGTAACTTTCGGTGCTGGACCCCGGACTCATTTCACCGGCATTATCACTTCATTTCATTCAGACCCCAGATAACCTAGATGTTGATACAACGTCGTAAAATAATCCAATAAAAAGAAACAAAGAAAAGTTTCAATAATTTCAAGGATAAATTGTTCAAGTTTTCCTTGAAATTATTCAAATCTGCTTTACAAGGAGCTTTACCTGAAAGACTAGATTTGCAAAGAAAAGTTTTCTTCCCAGGCAGGATTCGAACCACGAAAGTCTTAGTTACCAATCTATCGTGCTGTCACTGTGAACAAGGCTCTGAAATTAGCTACAAGGGTCCGGTTTTTTTTGCCACTACTGTACACTATTGAGTTCGTCCACGTATCAGAGAATTCCGTTCGATACGAGATTCATGTAAACACGAATTCTGACGATAAGGCTCTGGCACCTACTCGGTTGTCATACTTATGCCTCGACTGTTTATGAAATCTAAATTTGTTGCTATTAATTTCGTAATCAATCGGCCTGCTTTAGTAGGCCTGATCAATCCACCTATTTGCAGCGCTCCTGCTACCTGCGTGTTCGCTCGAAACCACTGACAAGCAAACATTCTGATGGGGACAGATAAAAAAGTTAATTTTTTTTCTCCCACCATGTTAATCATGTCAAAAGAAGTGCTTGTACAAATTTTGGCCACTCGACCGCAATTACAAGGGCCGTAAAAAAATAAGTTCGCCAGGGGCTGTTAACAGAAAGAAAACACAATTTCATTGGAAAAATTTATTAGAATAGACACAGCAATTGTTGAGCTATGTTTCAACATATTCCCCATTGGAATTGAGACATTTGTCATATCAAGGGATCGACAGAGAGGTGCAGACGGCTGTCAAACGCTGGTTCCGATCCCAGGCGGCTGACTTCTACGACACAAGGATACAAAAATTGATCCCGTGGTATGACAGATTTCTCAATTCCAGTGGGGGATATGTTGATAAATAGCGCAACAATTGCTGTATCTGTTTCAATAAATCTATCCAAGCAATTGTGCTCCTTTTCTGTAAACGGCCCCAGAGAAAATCACTTTCTCGTAATTGCAGTCGAGTGCCCAAAATTTGTATAAGCACTTCTTTTGACATTATTAACATGGTAGAAGAAGAAAAATTAACCTTTTTATCTGCCCGCATCAGAATGTTTGCATGTGAGTGGCCCTCATTTTGTTCTGCGTTTTGTCTTCTAACTTCTCGAATTCGAATCTTTAGGATTTTGAATATCATCCTGAGTCCTGAGAGTATAGTATACTATACTTCATACATGATTATGATATAAGATGTACAGTCTGTGCAGAGATCCATAGTATAATACAGACTATTCTCAGCCATTTTAAAATCGAACCAGGAAAATTTAGGAGGCATTAGGTAGTTTAATCAACAGGTCTGAACCTCACAAGTGATACCAGCAAGGCAACACATGTGAGGCAACTAGGCCAGGAGATAACGGGCAGTCACTCGGGTGGCGCAGTCGGTATAGCGCTGGCCCAGGTCGATGGCATTTCAGTATGCTGATATACGAGTACCTCGGCAGTTGCGAACGTCGTTAAATGAAACTTTACTTTTATTTACTAACTTATTTACTTACTTACTTATTTATTTATATACTTATTTATTTATTTACTTATTTATTTATTTGCTTATTTGTTTATTTAATTATTTATTTATTTACTTAAATGTTTATTTATTTACTTAATTATTTATTTACTTATTTATATACTTATTTATTTATTTACCTATTTATTTCTTTATTTACCTATTCATTTATTAATTTACCTATTTATTTACTTACCTATTTATTTACTTACCTATTTATTCACTTATTTATTTACTTATTTACTTATTTATTTATTTACTTATTTATTTACTTACTTATTTATTTACTTATTTACTTATTTATTTACTTATTTATTTATTTACTTATTTATTTACTTATTTACTTATTTATTTACTTACTTATTTACTTATTCACTTATTTATTTACTTACTTATTTACTTACTTATTTACTTATTTATTTATTTACTTTACTTACTTATTTATTTACTTATTTATTTACTTATTTATTTATTTACTTACGTATTTATTTACTTACGTATTTATTTACTTACTTATTTATTTACTTACTTATTTATTTACTTACTTATTTATTTACTTACTTATTTATTTACTTACTTATTTATTTACTTACTTATTTATTTACTTATTTATTTATTTACTTATTTATTTACTTACTTATTTATTTACTTACTTATTTATTTACTTTTATTTATTTACTTATTTATTTATTTACTTACTTACTTATTTATTTACTTATTTATTTATTTACTTACTTACTTATTTATTTACTTATTATTTACTTACTTATTTATTTACTTACTTATTTATTTACTTACTTATTTATTTACTTATTTATTTACTTATTTATTTATTTACTTACTTATTTATTTATTTACTTACTTATTTATTTATTTATTTACTTATTTATTTATTTACTTACTTATTTATTTACTCACTTATTTATTTACTTACTTATTTATTTACTTACTTATTTACTTACTTATTCATTCATTCATTCATTCATTCATTCATTCATTCATTCATTCATTTATAACGGGGAAGTGTGGCCAGTTCCTTTCCTCCTCCATAGAATACATCGCCGACTAGCTACATTATACTAATCGGACTTCAGATGTATACAAGAGGGATAAGTTATAGATAAATCAACATATAAAAGCTGGCGAATATCTCTCATTAAAGGCGTGAAATGTTCATTCCTAAAAATAATATTGCCCCTCGTATCCTGTGTGAGTGTAAGCACGAAACACGCCGCTGGACACTAAATTATGCACGACGATGCTACTTGGGCATCTAATTATATAAGGTTGTCATAAAACTGTGCGAAATATCCGCTGACATCAGAATGATGGCGTCATACGCAAAGAAAATCTGGAATCAGCAACAGGTCGGTTAAGTAAACTACTCATACTTAAGGCTATGGATATGACACATTTCTAACTTCTACATTTTTACACCAATTAATCTGGAACTTTTACGACATATTTCTTACAATGTTGACATGCAAATACACAAATTTTCACTTGGATATGCCAATTACCGTAGTTTACTTATAATTAATTTTTGTTGTTTTTTAGACACTGAATTATAATTGTCCCAATTTTCAAAGTTTAGGCCTACATAAGTTTTCTTTAAATTTATATTTAATTTATTCCCGATAGACGTAGTAAAATATGACACATGCTTTCATATTTTCCCAATTATTTATTAAGAAAGCCACCGGCGTGGCTTAGTCGGTTAGGGCGTTTGCTTGCCGGTCTGAAGTTGCGTTCGGCCGCGGGTTCGATCCCCGCTTGGGCTGATTACCTCGTTGGGTTTTTTCCGAGGTTTTCCACAACCGTAATGTGAATGCAAGGTAATATATGGCGAATCCTCGGCCTCATTCACCAAATCATCTCGATATCACCAATCTCTTACAACTCTTCGAAACCGGCATCGAGCACTTCTTTCTAGCCCTCATCATAGAACGTCTTTATATTCATCCTCCTACACTGTAGAAATACCTCGCCTCTGGAATTCGTTACCTAATGACGTCAGGGACTGCCGAACTTTATCACAATTCAAAATTACATTGGAAACTTTTGTCTTATTTAATGCTTTGTAGGTATTGCTAGAAGTGTTGATTTGTGTTTTTTAGTCTAGATTAAAATCGCAAGTTTCTTGTTTACGTTAGTTAATTAGTTAGGATACAATTAATTATAATCACTCGTTTAAAGTTTGTGTGACTGCAACCTGTGTATATTTTTGTGTGACTTTACTTTGTTTATAGTGTTTTTTTTTTCCTTTTATTTCTGTTATTGTATTTGCATTTCTGGTGGTGTGGAAGAGAAGGCCTGATGGCCTTAACTACACCAGACTAAACAAATAAATAAATTAATTAATTAATTAATAAATTAATAAATAAATTAATTAATTAATTAATTTCATCCACGCTAAATAACCAAGTAAAATATAAAAAAAAATAAATAAATAAATAAATAAATAAATTAATTAATTAATTAATTAATTAATTAATTAATTTCAATTAAATTTTTTTTTTTTTGCCTCCTTAGTTAATTTTTTTAAACTTATCACATACTCAAAAAATGGTGATTTGAATACTTTCAATAGCAGAAGAAAACACATATGTCAGTTTACTTCACATGCTTTTGTGGACTTCTGTGCAAAGTTTCACTGAGATTGGAGAAAAATTACATACATTAGCGTACTCTGAATTTTACAAAATGTTGAAATTTGGAAAAATCGAGAAAACGAGTATCAAAATACAGCGGCAGAATGATCTCCCCGGTTTGAATTGGCCGCCATACAGTTTTCTTGATAGTTGCGCTTGAGTGGCATACAGTATATCTTTGAGCAACACAAGCTATGACATTTCAGTTATCATCACGGCGTGGACAGATGAACATCATGCATTTTGTTGTTAGGCATTTTTAAGAAATGGTGATTGTGACTGCAACGCTGTGGCAATTTCGTGCACATTTTACAGTAGGTCGACATGAAAGAATTCCTGATAAGAAAACCATACTGATATGGGTGAAAAATGTCAGATAAAAGGTTCGACTTTCAAACAGAAGTCCGGTAGATGTCTCAATGTTCCGGGCTCTCGAGAATATCGCAGCAGTGAGGCATGCTGTTACCACATCTCCACGACGTTCAGCCATTAAACAAGCTCTGACAATGGGAATATCTGATCGGAGTGTCAGACGAATCTTACACCTAGACCTCAAGTTCCATCTCTACAAAGTTATGATGGTTCAGGAACTTCGACAACGTGGCTGGCTCAACCGCTAAGATGCTTGCAGACCATATTGTAAAATGTTCCAGGCGATGCTGCTGTGCTCAGTAATGACTAAGCTCATTTTCATTTGTCTGGCTGCGTCAACAAACATTCATATTGGTCCCCATAAAACCCTCGAGAAATACATGAGCAACCTCTCCACAGCGAGCATGTTATTGAAATAACTACTGAAGCTTTCTTGGAGACGTGATAACTCAAAATTTTCTCGGACTTCCAGCCAGGTCATAAGTTGGTGATCCACCGACGTTTCGAGGATGTTCATCTTCCTCATCTTCAGGGTTAAATGATAACTAAGGGAGTCGAGAAGACTCAGTCGTCTGTTGTTCGACGACAAGGCAGGTGAAGGCCGTCAGAAGAGACGCCGTGAATTCTAAATCTGCAAATTGAGAGGTTCCTGTCCTTCCGCATTGCGACTAGATGAGTCACCTCGCCTGTGTAACGGGTAATTTAAAGATTCCGAACTAGGGCATTTACGTAGTTTGTTAGAAAAAGGGGGAATTAAAAAAAACCTCAACCAGGTAACTCGCCCCAACCGGAATTCGAACCCGGGCCACCTGGTTTCGCGGCCAGACGCGCTGACCGTTACTCCACAGGTGTAGACGAAAAAAAAAATCGAAAAATCGAAAGAGAATTGGGAGGACAAATTTAAAAGGTACGCAAAACGCGTCCTTGCAAGGGGTTGGGGGCTGTACAAAACTAAATATGTGAGCTCCAAGCCTGTTGGCCACTAGTCTCACTCCGGGTTACGCTGCTCCACTGAAGGAGCTCTAGAAAATTTTGAAGGGGAAGCCGAAATTGGACGTAACCTCTTAGGTACAACATACTAAGGGTACCCAGCTCCTTGATTTATAGTGCCAGAGGGAGTAGTCAGCCGAGGAGCTGTGCGCTGATTGGCTCTTATTAGTGCGGACCGCGGCGTGAACTCGAAGATGAACATCCTCGAAACGTCGGTGGATCACCAACTTTATGACCTGGCTGGAAGCCCGAGAAAATTTTGAGTGAGCATATTATAGTTTTGTGTCCTGTTGCAAAATTTAGAATAATTGAGTCTTGTTTTTCGAGGAAGAAAGATGCAAGTCACTGTTTGAGGATTGTATAACTCGTGAGGGCAAGCATTTGGACGATATTATCTTCAAAACAAAGTGATGTCAAAATGGCTAACATTGTTCTACAAGATGGTAAAATAAAATTTTGAATAGAATCTATGTCGCTCTCGTTATTTAGATTTCTAATCTGAGAGATTATTCTGCCAGACCCTGTACTATCGATATCCTTCCTTCCTATACAGGTCTACCACACATATTATCTCGTTTATAACAGGGCAAAATATGTACTGAATGAAAAGTAAACTTCAGTGAGAGATACAAAATGAATATTAATACATGGGAAGTGAAAGGACTTCTTTTTGGCGCTAGCGGATCTTAATTTAAGTTAACCAAAACCATTCTCCTTTCTCTTAAATTTTCTAATGAGGAGATTAACAAAATTTGTCTAATGGTATTGAGAGATTCATTATCCATTTTACACAATCACTTGTATAATACTATGTAATTTTTTTTACTTCATTTCATTATTCTTCAATGTACTTTCATCTCATGTTTCTCCGAAATCAAATTGTACTTTATTTTTAAATTTATCATTGTTCCGTATTCTCTCCGCAATCATATTGTATTTTTAATTTAACCTCTGCTTTGTATTTTGGATCCTGCTGGTCAGCCGTAGATGTCGGCCAGATGTCCCAAATTGTGGAATTTGTGTGTAAGTTGTAATGAAGAACAAAATCTGTCAGAACGACAGCTGAGTTTCAGTTTAGGGCTAGAGCACCAAGCACGCGTTGGTCCCTTTAAATTCGTCCTGAAGGGCTTTAAATTGTCATAGGGCCAAAATAAGCACAGATTTAGAAAACTGAAACATTTTATTTTTTAGAGTTAAAAACAAAATTTCCATTTTTAGTGGTTTTCCCCCGTTATTTTCACCGATTCATAGCCTTGATGGTGGTGATGATTATATCGAGGTTGACAGATGTGCCGAATGTAAAATAGCAACTGTTAGGCCTAACTAATTTGTTAAAGCGTTCGTCTGAAGTTGCGTGACTCCAGGGCACGGCAGTTTTGCCTTCGCTCGCTGAAGCAAAGCAGACACTTACTGTAAAGTGGGCGACCCGGATTCCCTGAAACAGATCAATTCGACCGTTACCGAGGTCGACAGACAGCGAGCACTAGCCGCAGAATCGTTTTATCGATGTGCTAACTTTAGGTTGTCCATCAATTTGAAGAGGGATAAACTCCTAAATCTTATGTTCTACTGTTTAATAATTGTAATTTCCGAGAACATGAAAACAAAACATACCGCTCGAGTATCGTACATTATTTTTGCTAAGATCGTTTATTACATACCTGAAAGACGAATTTCTAATTAGTTGGAATGAAATCTCCATGCTGGTTTCTGTTTAATGACGGCAACTTCGAACACCAAAATATCTTTCTTCAACATTGTTGCTATAAAATGTTTTCTGTGATTACTATACTCCAGCAGGCCGTGATATACGTCTGTCTTTTTTTTTTTTCCTTCAGTCTATAAATGTGAACTTAAAACAAACGGTAATGTTATGTAATGATTTATTTTTCATTTTAATATTTTAACAATATTATTTATATAACATATTGCAGTAATAACATCGGCATCTGGAATCTTGTTGATTTTTTCACGGCTTCCTTAATGTTACTTGTATCAGGAATGCAATAAGTTTCATGGAGTAGTGGAATTTACTTAAGTTTTGCAAATATTTAAAAACAATAATTAACATTGCAATTTAGGTGAAATTGCAGTGGTAAGTTTCCAATTTAATTTCCGCACTACGTTAAACGTCTCTAAAAATAATATGTTAAAAGCCTAAAGCAGTAAAGTGAATGTCGCGCTTAAGCGGTAAGAAGAGGGAAATTCTTATGTGTGTTACGTTGGGAATACTGAATGTGGTATTTCACACTTACCGCGTATTGGTTCTGTGCGGAAAACAAGCAAATACGCACGATCTCGCACAAAGATAATTTACATAACATATTATTACTGATTAACTTTACAACTTTTTTACTGTGTGAACTTTTTTAGGAAATTAGTTGGCTGACTAGTTTCGAAATGTTATCCACCAAAGTCTAGTGAAGGTCCCGCGCTATCTTCTGGTTTCCTGTTGTGGTGGGGTGTGTTCATGATTGTGTCGAAAAGGGTGTGTGTTCTGAAATTGAGTCGAGTATTCAGGGTATGTTTTTGTAGGTTTATAAATTTCATAGTGCTCTAGAGAGTCAAGTTTCTGGTTTTTTGGATGGATGTGTAGTATTTTCATGTCAGTGTCTATGTTGCTGTAGTTGTGATTGGAGTGTGTGATGTGTTCAGCGTAGGTTCAATTGTAGTGTAGTTTGGTTATGACTGTGATATGTTCCTTGTAACGCGTTTGAAATGATCTTCCAGTCTATCCAATGTAGAAGTCGTTGCAACTATTGCATGATAGTTTGTACAGGAACATCATTTTATTTTTACTTCAATTTTTATTGTACCTGAGTTTTTGTATGTACTTCACTCCCATCCCTTCTACTAATGAAGTTCCAAATGTCCTCCACAGAGAACCAAGGTCGCATATAGTACTGAGTTAGTGAGTATAGTACGTTTCAGAAATATGTTCGCATTTTCCAGTGACGAAAGAGCTTTCAATATTGAATCATATTTTCGCAAAGCTACTGTCGTCCGTTTGCCTACGTAGCATCCCTATTTCCCCCACCTACTTCTACTTGCCCCTCTGTAAAGCTAGTGGCTGGGCTGTCTTGGCTCTTTTCCGAAAACATTAATTTCTGTTGTAATATTATACAACTGTTAAAAAAACTTAAATAAAAGGGCCTCGTTAAGTAATTAACTGTCACGTGATTTCCCCTCTTTCTACGATCCTGCGACATAACCACTTGGACGGACAGTAGATAGCATGTCTGAGTACTTTTATCTTTTCGGATCGGGCAGAAGTGAAGATTGAATTTACAGTACGTAAGGTACTCTTTTATAGAGTAGGTACAGAATTAGTTCAGCATGAGTTACTAGTACGAAGGACGAAACTGGTAATTGGAATTATAGTGCGATAAAATGAACAAAAAAAAAAAACTGAAGCCTGTATCGAAATGAAGGGCCACTATTTTAAAAAATGTGTTTAAATATCCATATTATGATTATTTTTCAATTTAACTTCATTCTCTATATTGTACGCTAATGTGCTGTAGACAGTATAATATACACTGCATAATGAATACGTTCTCATGCATAACTCAGTTCGTGAGTGAAAACACTTATTGTTAATACTGTACTGTATTTTGATTAAACAAAAACCTAATGAAAGTTATCAAACTCAAACTTGCGATATTGCCTAGTTTACGTAAATGGACGAACTAGTTTTCTCCCCTCCTATACCTAGTAAAGTGATTTGTTTGTATTTTACGTCAGTATCATCGAACTCCGTTCGTGGAAGGGGTAGCAAACGGCGTTTTCTGTTTTCAACCGTTAATCCAAAGGTATAGCCAGGTTAATATTAAAAATATTAGTAAAAATAAAATGATGTCTCTGTATATTCCTGTTAAGTTGTATTTATTTGTGTCTTATCTGTGTGTTAAAATGTTTTTGTATTGTGTTCTGTTTGCAATGTCATATTTTAGTTTCTTGAAAGATGATGTAATCTTGTATGTGTTCTTGTTTTCATTAGTATATATATATATATATATATATATATATATATATATATATATCAATACCTGTTGACACTCTTCAATACGTAGTAGGTATTATTAAAAATAAAGATTGTTAAAACATTCCCTGAAAATCTTCTTCAGATATCTGTAACAGTGCTTTAGTAATGTGCACCCAAACTTCATGAAATTAATTGTCGAGATAGACAGTATCTTCTTACCTTAAACATAAAAATTACGTTACAGAACAACCCTATAATGTGAAATCTATTATATACCGCGGTATACTTCATTTATGCAATATAGTTCTCTCCGTGCACTTCATTACAGTTTTAAAAACAACAGGTTCCGTTAAATATTACTTTAGAATATTACACATTTTTCGCTCTATCTTCACCACATGTAACTGATGTAACAGATGCGCCTACCTTGCACGCCAGCTTGTGGAAATTGCTGCGGTAAAATATTTAATTGGGGTAAACATTACACAGCATTTGCCAGTATCATCAGTCATATACATTAAAGGAATACGAAATGAAGTTCGAGTTCAGATGTAATTAGTTTGTGCGACCATGGAAATGACATACTTTAGAATATGCTGGAAAACAGGAGCACGACTTGCTATTTACTCAAAAGGTGAAACGAATTTTGAAACGTCTATAAAATTGGTCCAATAGTCATTAGTCGTTAGTCATTTTTGCAGGCACTTAAGAATGCACACTTGTGACTGTGGAAATATATATAAATAAAATGTTAAAGACAATATTGCAATGATGATATTAGTTAAATTAAATATACCTTCGAAGAGGTGTCAAAATTCAAATATCTTGAAGCAACAGTAACATATATAAATGACACTAGGGAGGAAATTAAACAGAATAAATATGGGAAATGTCTGTTATTATTCGGTTGAGAAACTTTTGTCATCCAATCTGTCAAAAAATCTGAAAGTTAAAATTTATAAAACAATTATATTACCGGTTGTTCTGTATGGTTGTGAAACTCGAACTCTCATTTTGAGAGAGGAACAGAGATTAAGGATGTCTGAGAATAAGTTTCTTAGGAAAATATTTGGGACTAAGAGGGATGAAGTTACAGGAGAAAGGAGAAAGTTACACAACGCAGAGCTGCACGCATTGTATTCTTCACCTGGCATAATTAGGAACATTAAATCCAGACGTTTGAGATGGGCAGGACATGTAGCACGTATGGGCGAATCCAAAAATGCATATAGAGTGTTAGTTGGGAGAGCGGATGGAAAAAGACCTTTGAGGAGGCCGAGACGTAGATGGGAGGATAATATAAACATGGATTTGAAAGAGGTGAGATATGATGATCGAGACTGGATTAATCTTGCACAGAATACGGACTGATTGCGGGCTTATGTGAGGACGGTAATGAACCTGTGGGTTGCTTAAAAGCCATTTCTAAGCAAGTAAACTTTATTTTAAAATAAACTTACATTGTATAGGTTATTTGTCTAATTACAAGTGTAGCCAGCCTACTTGTTAGAATGAAACACAATTCTAACACTCTTCTTTTTGGAACATTACCTAGCTGAAATATATATTACTAAAATTCTACTACTTAATATCATTAGCAGGCCAGTGCTAGTCATATGGATTAGAGATGAGAGTGGAACAACATCAAACGCAGTTAAGCCACGCTACTGATACATGCACATATTGCTACCACGAGATTATGAAGTTTGTTTTAAAGTTTAAATTTGGAAAGTAATGACCAGAAAATTTGCCTGGAGTCCCCTATCAAGGACTACGTTCTTTTCTGTGATATAAATCCATGACACGAGACCCCAAAATTTATAACCGTTTTGTAGAAAACCAAAGTAAAAATTTTCGTTACCCTCGGTCGGATATTTACCCGCAAACATCGAATCTAAAGCAAGCATTTTAACCACTACACCACTGAGGACGAATGTTCTCAATATCATTATTATCTTGTATAATATTAGCTTGTGGTAGATAATAGTAATATACGTTACAAGAGCGGTATGTTGACGTTTTCATGGTCGAGGAAATGATTGAAAAAGCGAAACGTAGTTGAGCTTTTTTAATTTCCGAGAACATGAAAACAAACATACCGCTCGTGTATCGTACATTATTTTGTGCGAAGATCGTTTATTACATACCTGAAAGACGAATTTCTAATTAGTTGCAATGAAATCTCCATCTTGGTTTCTGTTTAATGACGGCAACTTCGGAAAACCATATATTTCTTCAACATTGTTGCTATAAAATGTTTTCTGTGTTTACTATACTCCAGCAGGCCGTGATATACGTCTGTCTTTTTCCCCCAGTCTATAAATGCGAACTTAAAACAAACGGTAAGGTTATGTAATGATTTATTTTTCATTTTAATATTTTAACAATATTTTTATATAACATATTGCAGTAATAACATCGGCATCTGGAATCTTGTTGATTTTTTCACGGCTTCCTTAATGTTACTTGTATCAGGAATGCAATAAGTTTCGTGGAGTAGTAGGCCTAGACTTTACTTAATTTTTGCAAATATTTAAAAACAATAATTAACATTGCAATTTAGGTGAAATTGCAGTGGTAAGTTTCAATTTATAATTATTACTCTGTTAAACGTCTCTAAAAATAATATGTTAAAAGCCTAAAGCAGTAAAATGAATGTCGCGCTTAAGCGGGAAGAAGAGGGAAATTGTTATGTGTGTTACGTTGGGAATACTGAATGTGGTATTTCACACTTACCGCTTATTGGTTCTGTGCGGAAAACAAGCAAATACGCACGATCTCGCACAAAATAATGAACTCTTACATGACTAATTACCTTTTTTTCGAATTCGTAAGAACTGACGTGGAAGAAGTAGTTGTGAAATTTTCATAAATGTCTCAGTTAAAATAGTTTATTGTAGTTCCTAGTACTTACTGCCTCCCAAGATTGGCTGATGCAAATACTAGTTTCATCCTTAGATAGATTCAGGTCAAGTAACAAACAAGTTGGTAGCAAGGGCATCCAAGGTCTTGGGAAGTGATGGAAAATTTAGAAAGTAAATGAACTGGAAGATTATGGAAATTAATTATGATTACGTGACGTCAGTTGGATAAGTACTTACAATAAAACGTCAAAACATCATACGTTCTATGATCGCAGATGAACTTCGATCCAAAAATCTAGACGTTCATGAGGAAGTTCATTGTATTGCTGATGGTGGAAGCAATCGTAGATCGATATCATAGCTATAAATAAAAACAGACAGCCGAAATAATTGATCCTACAATCAGTTTTGAAATCTCAGCCACTCAACCATCTGAAGTGAACGAAGAGAAAAAGAAAATCTACGAGCCCACGATTCAGTACCTATCGGCGAAATACAACATAGAAAAAATCACAGTTACCGGTCTCTTCTTCGGAGCGAGAGGCACCATTCCGAAAGCCTTTGTAAAGTGGAGGGAAAAATACAAACCGACGAGAGATCTTCAAGATGCCATCGTCACCACCATAATACAATTTTCTGTAGCGATATTTCATCAGCATCTTTATGGCGTACATTCAATTTAAATTATATTTGGTTCTATTTTTTTTTCTTATGTCTTAATCACTTTTGTCTGAAACCTGTTTATATAATTTTTCATTTTAAATTTTATTGTGAGCTATTCTGTGTCGCAGGGCAAACCCAAAATATTGGATGAGACCAATAAATAAAATAAATGGTCTGTTATGTGAAAGACATTCAGTGATAAAGCGGATATAATATCTATAATGTTACGATATTCAGCAATTCTTTAAACTAACATAATTTAAACAGATATTTAACATTCAAATCCGATCATCTTACAAACATAACATAATAATGGAACACTCCAAATACGGACGTGGTTAAACTAAAATAGGCCTATATATATGTTACTTGTAATTGACTAACCTCTCTGTGTAAATATAAATTATTTGTTGGGAATCCTATTACAGGAAAACAATCTGTAAACTTATAAATGGCTTTAGAGACCCCGGAGGTTCATTGCCGCCCCACATAAGCCCGCCATCGGTCCCTATCCTGAGCAAGACTAATTCAGTCTCTAGCATCACATTCCACCGCGCTCAAATATATTTAATATGATCCTCCCATCAACGTCTCGGCCTCCCGAAAGGTCTTATTCCCTCAGATTTTCAAACTAACACTCTATATGCATTTATAAATTCGTCCATACGTGTTACATGTACATCCATCTCAAACGCCTGAATTTAATGTTCCTAACTATGTCAGGTGAAGAATACAATGCGTGCAGTTCTGAGTTCTGTAATTTTCTCCATTCTCTTGTAGCTTCATCCCTCTTAGCACCAAATATTTTTCTAAGAACCTTATTATCAAATACTCTTAACCTCTGCAAATCTAGTCTTTCAGGTGAAGCTCCCTGTAAAGCAGATTTGAATAATTTCAAGGGAAAAATTGTACGGTGCCGGGTGGAGTTCCCGGGTAGCTCAGTGGTAGAGCGCTGGTACGTTCAACCAGAGGTCCCGGGATCGATACCCGGCCCCGGAACAATTTTTCCCTTGAAATTATTCAACTCTTAACCTCTGTTCCTCTCTAGAAGTATGAGTGCAAATTTCACAATCATATAGAACAACTGTAATATAACTGTTTTATAAATTCTAATTTTCAGCTTTTTTGAGAGCAGACTGGTTGACAAAAGCTTCTCAACAGAATAGTAACAGGCATTTCCCATATTTATTCTGCCTTTAATTTGCTCTCGATTGTCATTTCTATTTGTTTCTGTTGCTCCAAGATATTTTAATTTTTCCATCTCTTCAAAGGATAAATACAAAACTCGCACATATCTCATCTGTGAGAAGCTATGAATCTTTACTTCCTGTGCCTGAGAACATCCGAGTTTTTTAGTAGGTTATTTTACGACGCTGTATCAAGATCTTAGGTTATTTAGCGTCTGAATGAGATGAAGGTGATAATGCCGGTGAAATAAGTCCGGGGTCTAGGACCGAAAACTACCCAGCATTTGCTCATATTGAGTTGACGGAAAACCCCGGAAAAACCTCAACCAGGTAACTTGGCCCAACCGGGATTCGAACTCGGGCCATCTGGTTTCGCGGCCAGACGCGCTAACCGTTATTCCACAGGTGTGGACCATCCGAGTTTGCTGAAGTGGCATTCACGTTGCTTATCTTCTTTCCATCTCATCAATAATATTTGTTAGGTAAATGAATTCGTCGTTTGCTTGCACTGCGTGTTGAGATAGCTCCACCCCTTTTATATACGTATTACCCGGTATAGATCAATATTTACATTAACCTGAAATTGTCCATCTGTTCAATATGGAGTGTTACGTGTGGAGAACGGTTCTAAATTGAAATGCTACTTCAGCTTTAATGTGATAAACGTCTCTGTATGGCCAGAGGAACAATTGTAGGAGTGGGAGGTCAGAGGGCAAGATGGCAATAATTTCTCTAGAAACAGTCAAGCAAAGAAGTTTTGAACTTCACAGTGGAAGAGATGCCATCCAGCTTGCTTCTACATCATAAGTCATTCAAAATCGATATATGCCTAGACACACAGCAACAGTTACAAACTTTATTATCCGACAGACTTTTATTCCTGAAATAAATACGTTAATTTGCTTTAGTGTAATTGAGTCGCTATTCAATCATCTACGATGAATGTCAACTTTAACGTACGATCTAACGCGATTCATAGAATGGGCATATGATCTATCAAAAAAGAATTTCCCCCAGATTCCAGGATCCCCCCCCCCCCGATATTTCAGACTTTTGTAAACTAAAAGAATATAATTTATACAATATTACATTTTAAAGTCCACTGCAAGAATGATGGATGTCATTTGGAACACATTTTGCAGGAGACGCAATTGAAAGTTTGAAATGCTTAGCGCTCAAAGCTTAACTGAGATTTTCCGATCATTACTGGACAATGACTATCAGTGCAAATCAAGATTTCAGGTATAACTCCTGTAAAGTTGATTTGAATAATTTCGAGGGAAAATTGTTCCGGAGCCGGGTATCGAACCCGGGACCTTGGTTTAACGTACCAACGCTCTACCACTGAGCTACTTGGGAACTCTAACCGACACCGATCCAATTTTTCCCTATATCCACAGACCTCAAAGTGGGCTGACAACCGTCAAGCAACCAACTTCCACGTCAGTCCACTTTGAGGTCTGTGGATATAGAGGGAAAAATTGGATCGGTGTCGGTTAGAGTTCCCGGGTAGCTCAGTGGTAGAGCTTTGGTACGTTAAACCAAAGGTCCCAGGTTCGATACCCGGCTCCGGAACAATTTTTCCTCGAAATTATTCAAATCAACCTTACAGGGAGTTATACCTGAAATCTTGATTTGCATAATACACGTCACTGTTCGTTAACAGAAAATCACAATTTAAGTCACACGGAGTTAGTGTGCACTCGAAGTTGGTTGCTTGACGGTTGTCAGTCCACTTTGAGGTCTGTGGATATAGAGGAAAAATTGGATCGGTGTCGGTTAGAGTTCCCGGGTAGCTCAGTGGTAGAGCGTTGGTACGTTAAACCAAAGGTCCCGGGTTCGATACCCGGCTCCGGAACAATTTTTCCTCGAAATTATTCAATGACTATCAGTGTTAATGCCATATAACTTTCTACTGTACTCCAATCACGAGAAAGTGTTTGGGGACTGAGACGAAGAGGGTTATGCTGTGAATGAATGTTGATGTCATAAGGTCACACACGTGGGTACTCTTATCTCCATTGGCTCTCTGTCACAGCACAAACCATAACATTGATACACACATTTTTATACTACCCTAGTTACAAAATTATATCACAGTTAATCTCCTGGTCTTTTAACCCTCCATACAGGAAATAACATATGCAGGAGAGCGCATGGTTTTTAAACTGGCGTTATAACGATAATATTATCTATCTACTTGGTTCTAATAGATGACGCAATAGTAAGCACATTCCTTTCACGGTTGATCTCCTGGTTGGAGAACAGTATGTACATTCTGTATGTCTTAAGCTATGCATTGACAGTCTTGATTCATTTTCGACAAGACAGTGACATCCATCATTCTTGCAGTGGACTCTTCATTTAAATTCAATATAAGTTTTCAGTAAGTAAAATTAATTCTTTTATGTAGATTTTCAGGTTGTTCTTTTCTTGAAGGTTGACTGTCTGCCAGTCGATCTTGAATAATTAAAACTTAAATATCTGAATTTTCAGTCTAGATTGTCACAGTTACGAAGTCAGGTGCGCTATGTTTTATAGGAATAGTTTTGACTATTAATTTTGCTTAGCAAATATAATAACTTTGTTTACTAAAATAGTTATAGAATGTACAGAGTGGTTCAAAAGTTAAAGTCAACCGGTGAGATGATGATTCAGGGACACATTTAGAGCAGGAAAGTCCTTTGTCAGTTTTCTTTATTTGCAACCGTTTCAGAGTTACATCAAGTCAAACAGTTTATTCACATCCAATGATATTTACAATAAATAATAATTTACCGTCAATTGTTTTGATCTAGGTTTGTTTACAAAGCATGATTTCTAGATCAGGAGGTCCCGGGTTCGATTCCCGGGCTAGGCTCTCGGTGAATTTTTCTTGAAGAAGAGGAATTCCCTGGGTGTCTAGAGTCTGGAAATTTGTATGAATGTGAGTGTGATTGTGAGTGTGCCGGGTTAATATTAATTAACCAATCATCACAATATAAAAATACGTCAGGACTGTCGCTGGGCAGTAACCTGAACACACGTTTCAGCGTCACATTGTTGACAAGTAACTCCATCTGTTAGCACAACCATAAAGCATCTAATAGATGCTATAGAGTTACCAACAACGAAAAAAAAAAGCACGATTTCCACTATTGAAGGAATGACAATGGAACACGCGCCGTGAAATGTTGTGATTGGCCAACACGGTCCCCTGACTTAACGCTAATGGATTTCTTTGTATGGGGTTTATGAAAGAAAAGGTGTACGCTACGGAGATTACAGACAGAGATCATCTGCTCCAGCGAATTAATGTAGCTGCAACAGACATCAGACTACGAAACGGGCTGTTAGATCTTGTGCACAGCGCAGTAATAGAACGCGCCCAACGGAGGACATTTTGAGCAGCTGCTCTAATTAAGTACTGTAAATTAGTAATTACTGTAAGTAAGTCACCTTAGTTGCAACTCTGAAACGGTTGCAAATAAAAAAAAAACTGACAAAGGACTTTCCTGCTCTAAATTTCGCTCTGAATTATCCCCTCATCGGTTGAGCTTAACTTTTGAATCACCCTGTATAGTGTGGAAGTGAAATAATCCTGCAGATTAAAAGGGAAGATAGGGTACATTTAAATGAATGGAAAACCTATATTACGTTTTGTGATTAAATAGACTGTTAATTAAAAATTAAAGTGGAAGTTTCAGCAATCTGGCAAGATCGCCTCTAACGCACTCTTCTCGTAATACAGGTGGTTTTTAAATTAAATTTACACGAGCCCCGTCCACGCTATTGAAAAATGCTAGAGGGATAAATTATTCTTTATTAGATTTCCTATCGATATGAGCAAAAATCACGATCCTACTCGCAGTAGTTACTGAGTAAGAGGGTGTTAAACATTTGGGGAAAAAAAGGTTTTTCTGAGGAAACTGTGAACTTTCCACTAATATGGTATTACAGTTTTCGTTACATACAATAGAGCTACCGGCGTGGCTCAGTCGGCTAAGGCGCTTGCGTGCCGGTCTGAAGTTGCGTTCGGGCGCGGGTTCGATCCCCGCTTGGGCTGATTACCTGGTTGGGTTTTTTCGGAAGTTTTCCCCAACCGTAAGGTGAATCCCAGGTAATCGATGGCAAATCCTCCGCCTCATCTCGCCAAATATCATCTCGCTATCAAAAATCTGTCTACGCTAAATAACCTCGTAGTTGATACAGCGTCGTTAAATAACGAACATTACATACAACATGAGCTATTCTGAAAATCTGTAGGATTATTTCACTTCCACCCTACAGACCTAAATACAAATATTTCAGTGTACGATGACAAACAACAGACATTGTTCACCTTAAAAAAATGTATTGACAAGCCAAGGAAAAGCGTATCAGTTGCTTTTAATAAAGAATATTCTCAATTGACTTCAAGCGAATATGAAATCTGTGCGTCGGTAATTCCAAGTGTGTTACCTTCATCTACTGTAGTGCTGATAGTGGTGAATGAATGAATGAATGAATGAATGAATGAATGAATAAAACAGTTGGACGGGAAATCAAACATAAAAAAAGATAGGAAACTGAATATGACTGGGTGTATTTCGATCGTACTCGGTGTGGCGCACATTATAAATGTGTGAAATGCATTTAAATGTAACCTCAAATTTCTTTAAGAAATAAGTGAGTATTCGCATTGCATCCTTCACCTGACATAATTAGGAATATTAAATCCAGACGTTCGAGATGGGCAGGGCATGTAGCACGTACGGGCGAATCCAGAAATGCATATAGAGTGTTAGTTGGGAGGCCAGAGGGGAAAAGACCTTTGGGGAGGCCGAGACGTAGATGGGAGGATAATATTAAAATGGATTTGAGGGAGGTGGGTTATGATGGTAGAGACTGGATTAATCTTGCTCAGGATAGGGACAGATGGCGGGCTTATGTGAGGGCGGCAATGAACCTCCGGGTTCCTTAAAAGCCAGTAAGTAAGTAAGTAAGTAAGTAAGTAAGTAAGTATAAGTGAGTATTCATAACAGTGGCCTTTAAAAAGTTTAGAAAATCTACTTGAAGATGCATTCCTCTAATTTAATCGGTGAATAATTACATTTCTAGGCTACTAAATTTGGGCTGTTTCTGTGAAAGGGAGTACTTAGTTCCGGCTTTAGTAAAAAAAAAGTGACACAGAAGAATAGTTCATATTCATCATGTTTTACATAAAAAATTAATATTTTAAAGTTAATGCCTATAATAACATTCACTTGTATTTAAAACAAATATAAACGAATGAAAGCTGTATTTCTTTGGTTTATCCCATTGTTCTATATTTCCTATTATATTGACCAGTCATGTCAAAAGATGCCCATAGGCGCAAGCGCGCGCTTTAGAGCTCATGAGAGCCTAAGCGCTTTACAGCGGAAAGGAAAGAGACAGACGAAAGAGGTAGTATATGCCGCTTGGTCGAGCTATATTCAGGGATGGCCAGCACTGATTCAATGGATAAAGGGAAGAGAACTTATTAAAACTGTATCCATGGTAATTTTTAGACTTGTCTGAGAAGTATAAGTGCATTATAAGAATGAAAGTTTTAATTTTAATGCTCATTTTTCACAAGTTTGCTCTTTTATTCAAAAGGAACATTTTCTCAACTTTTCTGTAAAAGTGAAATTTTCAGATATGTTTATTTATTAGTCTTACAGTACAGAAACAATGTTTTCGTAAATATAATATAATTATCGTAAATACGTATTACTGAAGACAGTGTATTGAAAATTTTGAAAATATTCGCATGGAAAATCTTTGTAAGGAAATGAATTAACAAAGCAACTACTGTTACATCAAAAATAAAATATATGTTCCCATACGTTGTAAAAACGTCAGCTCTATAGCTTTAGCAGATTTCGAGAAAATAATTTAATATTTTGATGATAGGAAGTTGCTCACCAATATAACCTTAAAAGGATAATGCGTTAAGAGTTTTGTTATGTTACAGTTAAAACACATACCTAGGTAACTTTGCTTTGTACTATAATATTTTTTGATTTTGATCAATTCCAACTTATCATGTCATACTCAATCTCTTTTTTTTTTTTTTGGGATATCACTTTATTTATGTTGATCAGGAAAAGAGGGCCATTTATGAACCTTGTATTCCCTACCTTAGTGCCAAGTATAACATCCCTCTCTTCAATTGGTCAGTGACAGGTTTATTTTTTGGTGCTCGGAGTTCTTTACCAAAATTTACATATCATTTTTTAAAACAATTATCAATATCATCTTTTGAGATTCAAAAAATCATCTCGCAAATTCTCAAAGATTCCCTGCAGATTATTCAATTTCATTTATACCACTTAAGGCCTTAATTAAGGATATGCTAATTTTACATAAAATCTTTTATTTGTCAGTATAATTTTATAGTCATCTTCTAAGATTTTATTTTATAATTGATAATCAATGGTGCTTAATTATTACACTTTGTTTTTATAACAATATTAATATTTAATTGATTATATTTGCTATTGATTTCCGGATCCTCGTGGTCATCCTTAATTAAGGCCGGTTGAGTTTCTTTCTCTCTCTCTCTCTCTACAGTATAGTTATATACTACTATAGAATTTATGTGAATATTCCTTTTTAACTCTTAATGTGTTATTAACGTTTAAAACACAACAGCAATATTAAGAAATCGGTGTTAATACTGTTGTTTTTAGTTGATTGTTTAACGACGCTGTATCAACTGCGAGGTTATTTAGCGTCGATGAGATTGGTGATAGCGAGATGATATTTGGCGAGATGAGGTCGAGGATTTGCCATATATTACCTGGCATTCACGTTACGGTTGGGGAAAACCTCGGAAAACCCAACCAGGTAATCAGTCCAAGCGGGGATCGAAACCGCTCCCGAGCGCAATTTCAGACTGGCAGGCATGCGCCTTAACCGACTGAGCCACGCCGGTGGCTGTTAATACTGTTGTTTTACACATAATATAGATAACATCAAACAGAAAGAAGCCATATGAAAGTAACGACATAAAATTTCACTTTCCGTATGAAGTTTACACACCACTGTTTTCTTAATCCAACAGGTTGTTTATTCATATACGGTACAGTTGTCAAAAAAAAAAAAAAAGTGGCCGCACTCGTGAACAACGAATATTTTCTAAGTCCACTTCGGGTCACGGCGATGTTACACGATGCATGTGCTTGTAGAAGCAGTTCCGGAACTATGTAAGTATCCCACATCTGCGTCTGGTAGACCAGCGGTAGAGTGCCTGCTTGATGATTCGAAGGTTGTGGGTTCGGGCCTTTTTCAAATTTTCATTTTATTTTTTAATCGATCTTTAGCGATATAAATAATATTCAAATTATCATTTATATTCTGTCATCGTCCTTTATCGATATCAAGTTCTTTATATTTTGTTATCGTTCTTTTAGAGACATATAAATAATATTTAAGTTACCGGTATATTTTTTGCATCCTGTTATCGTTCTTTAGAGATATAAATAATATTAAAGTCATCATTTGTATTCTGTTATAATTATTTAACGATATGAATAATTTTCACGTTTTTTATATTCTGTTA
>JAJSOF020000027.1:113922260-113935781 GCA_025594305.2 Periplaneta americana | reverse complement strand
TCAGATGAATTAGTCCAGAATAGCAATCCATATTTCATTATGGAATTAAAATATGCAAAGCATAATATTTGAGGATGTTTATACCGCCCTAACGTATAACTGAAAGATATCAATTTAGGCATAATTTATGCTATGTGTTTTCCAGTTCAAGTGTTTCTAAATCATTTACAATGTTTACGTAAGGACCTGAATATGCCCGAAAGGGCGAAAGCTTTCCTCCTGATCGATAAAGTATTATGTATATCATATGTTAAAACATTAATTATGACTTTCTTGTGTTAAATTCTATCGTACCTGGTTTACATGTTTCGACCTATTGTGGGTCATCCTCAGAATTGGTCGTTGTTCTTGGCGCCTCTTGTTTTGTTTCCTGTGAGGGTGTGTTCGTGTGGTGTAATGTGGAGTCAAAGAGTGTGTGTGTTCTGAAATTGAGTTGTGTGTTGAGAATTTCATTGGGGTGTGTTTTTGTGTGTCTGTACTGTTCTCCAACCAGGAGACCAACCGTGAAATTAATGTCTTACTATTGCGTCATCTATTGGAGCGAAGTACATAGATAATACTGGGTGTTCAGTTCAAAATGTGTCTTGGCTCGCTGTATGCCGTCATGTGGCTAGCTGATGAGCCTAGAGAATTCAATCTTCCTATACTTCCGCAGCTCAGGTGTATAATCTAAGAGGCAGAGAAGTTGGCTAGCAAGTACGGCGTTCATTCTGAAGAGTACGTGCCGATACGTACGATAACGCCGGTAGTGGCAGGAATGTGAACTGTTTGGAAATACGTACTGTCGGGATATGGGGAGAGGGTTAAGACGATTACTTACGAATTTGTTGACATTAACTTCGACGGTCAACATGGATACGGAGCATTTGATTTGTGTTGTGGAATGTTACCGTACGCAACCGATGATAACAAATACCCTGCGTACGACTTGCCGGCGCAAAACACAGTTCGAAAGAGGTTATGGTAGCACACAGACCGTACAGACCGCCATCTGTTGCTACAACGTTCAAGTTATACCATACACGTTCTCAAGTTCAGATTGAAGAACGCCTTAAATAATAGGCAACTTCTCTAACATATAAACTGAAACTCGCTTCAAATCGGTGACCCAACAACAGTGACGTCATGACACACTTTGAAATGAACACCAGTATTATCGTTATAACGCCAGTTTAAAAACTATGCGCTCTCCTGCATATGTTATTTCCTGTATGGAGGAATTAAAAGACCAGGAGATTAACAGTGATCTAATTTTGTAACTAGGGTAGTATCAATATGTGTGTATCTATGTTATGGTTTGTGCTGTGAGAGCTAGCCAATAGAGATACGAGTACCCACGTGTGTGACTTTTTTATTTTAGTAAGTTATTTTACGACGCTTTATCAACATCTTAGGTTATTTAGCGTCTGAATGAGATGAAGGTGATAATGCCGGTGAAATGAGTCCGGGGTCCAACACCGAAAGTTACCCAGGATTTGGTCATATTGGGTTGAGGGAAAACCCCGGAAAAAACCTCAACCAGGTAACTTGTCCCGATCGGGAATCGAACCCGGGCCACCTGATTTCGCAGCCAGACGCGCTGACCGTTACTCCACAGGTGTGGACAGGTGTGTGACCTTATGACATCTTATGCCATCAACATTCATTCACAGCATTACCCCGCTGCGTTTCATTCCGCAAAGACTTTCTCGTGGTTGGAGTACAGTATATTTCATATTGTTCTAGTGTGTTTAGTTTCTGGCTTTTTGGTTGGATGTGTTGTATTTCCATGTCTGTGTTGATGTCCCGTGGGTGTAAACATGTAAACCAGATACGATAGAATTTAACACAAGAAAGTCATATAATACATATTCCGAAGTGATACAGTGTTAAAAGTTGTGTAATCAAGATGTATTAATTATGAATGAAAGGAAAGTTAATGACGAAAACCGTAATATAATCTCTTAAGTAACCCTTGAACTTATCGGAACCAAAAAAATGTGAATAAAAATAAAAAGAAATGTTTGCAATAACTCAAGAAATCTGCTTGCATTTAATTTTTGCTCTTAAGAGTGTTGGTGGTTGTTCTAGGTCCGCTGAGGATTGTGCTTGCAGATAGGAGAGACAAACAGCTCGGAGGGGATAAACAATTTGCGCTAATTTAGATTATCCATTGACTGGTCCCTTTTGTGCCAGTAGAGAACCGCAATCGATCTTGTGTTCCTATTCCGACGTGACATACAACGATAGCGCCATCTATCAACATGCTACATCTCGCCCAGGCGCGTACACCTCTCGTGTTTACCTTATCTCAGTTTATTTAGTCTTCCCATCAGTATCTCAGTGTGGGACTACAATTGTATTTACAGGCGGCATTGTATTACTAAAATATCTGTGTATTCTATTTTAAGATGAGAAAAGCGTTAGTTTCTGTAGAATAGTACCACAGTCTAATATATACAGTCACGAAGCTTAATACTTACTAAATATGCAAACATAGATAGTCGCTCACCACCAGGATCACTATTATCGCCTCATCACAGACTCTTTCCCTAGCAGACAAAAAAAATGTATTGTAATTTCGATATCGTGTTCTTTTGAAAAATTAAGACCTTCCTTTCACTATGGAAATATGAAATACATAAAGTTTATATCTTATTTTCATAAAATATATATTATATTCTATAAACTCACCTTCCTGGATCTTTCGGAATAAGGATAACTCTAACCTATTTTTCTTACAATCTATAGTACTACAAACGTCTCCTTGTCCCATATTATTATTATTATTATTATTATTATTCAAATTGTTGTATTTTAGCCATTTACATTTATTACAACCAATAACGAACATTTCACAGTTTACATAGCCTCTCACAAAAATGCGAAATACGGCACAGTCAATGCCTTTTAGATCTAGACCAGGTCGTAATGTTAGTTCGTGTTTTCTATTTCAGTATATGGAGGTCAGTGAAATATATTATAACTTTATTGCGTATCATTTCTAAGCTTTATTTAGTGTAATGTGTCCATAAGTTCCGTTTACTTCTTGTTGCATAATATGTTGCAGAAATAATTACAAAACTGTGTTATTTTAATGTAAAGAGAATTTTACATGTTAACATAATCTGTTCGCGTCAAAATTTTAAGTTTAGAATGGAAGCTATTTTGAGAATTAATAAAAAGGAATTTATATTGTGATTTCAATTCAGCACATCTACCTTCCTTAATTTTAGACAAAACATTTACCATACCTTTCCTATGAAATTAGTGTACGTACAATTGTGTTACTTCATCTCTAAAGTAGCAGATAAATATAATAATTCAGTACTCAATTGCAATATTAAAATACAGACAAATTGAATGTCAAGGGTATCATACATGACATTATGTTTAATTATAATGTATGATTGCGAATTTAGGAATATAAGATATAGTAAACATAACCTATAATTTTCATAAGAATGGCAAGGCATTGGAGATCACTAAAATTGGACAGGAAGGGGCAACTGGTACAGTAAACATAACCTATAATTTCAACATATCTAAATATTCGTGCCGTCCAACTGAAAATTATTGAGTGGTGCATAAATGAATGTACAAGAATTTCGCAATATTTAATCGAAATAAAGACAGGTATTACACATACGAACAACGTAATTTTCACACCAAAAATAATATTACACCTTAACTCGCAAGGAATTATGTCTGAAGTGTCCCTAATCATTGTTTTAAATTTTATTAATGCAATTACACTACATTTTAGAGATATATATCTTACTCTTTATGCATTCCAATTAATTTATATGGTTGAAACGCCGCCCTTCGTGATCGGGTTAAGCGAGTCACATGGTCTGCCTTACAGCCTGTATTAGATCACGATGGCAGTGACACAGTCTATTGTTCCTAGTACTCACAGCGCTCCAAGCGGCTAGCAAATATCGCGAGAAATGCAACTCGTTGGCAAAAAAATCATCCCAAGCTTCGTGACTGTATATAGTAGGCTGTGATAGTACTGGCAAATGTAGCTAAAAATGAAATGTCCCTAGGTTTGGTTTTGCAGTAGGTGTATATCATTATAATTTTCGAAGTCTTAATAAAAACATCATCATCAGTTATGTTGAGTATATTGAAATAAATGTAGGATGTGAATTGTAATATTTCCTACATATGCATTTCTTAAATATTGCCTGTAATGGAGGTAGTTACATATGTTAATAATAAGTATACTTAATATTTAACGTAAACACATTGTTACTTAGTACAGTGTTACATACACTCACTCACTCGGTATCAAGCAGAGTTTGCAGGGTTTATTAGTGATTTATTCGCTTTAAGGTACTCATTTATCCTCAATTTTTTATTTTTCTTCAGAAATTAGATTTTTAAATTTTTTTGCTCGACCATGCCGAAATGTAGTAATTATACACCTGGTAGCAGTCCTTTAATGCATGTCATTAAAGTACACCTACTCATTAAAGATCAGGTTTTCGACTATTCTCGGATATGCAATCGAAAGACGAGGGAAACGTCACGGAGGCTGGAAATCCAATACTGTCGCAGAAGGTTATGTTCTGTTACTATAATAATTAGCGTTAATTTAAATAATATTCAAATAAATTCAATTTGTCATCTCGTTTTTCAGTTCTAAATCAATTTTCAGGTTATATCAAAATTAATTCATGTTATTCTCTAAATTATATCAATGTCAATGACATTACTGTTCCTCGGAAAAATCAATACTTTAGCGTCTGCTCACATCTCACAATTTACGAGCTTGCACAAGGTCACTAATGTCTTCAGTCAGATGCGAATAAAATGAATACTTTGAATAATTTCATCATTAGAAATATGGTCGAGCAAAAAAGTCGCATTAAACTTGCCTATAATGGTAATTAAGACGCTTCGTATGAAAATTTGAAACTCGCTTGCGCTCGTTTCATAAACAAACATACTCGCTTCTTAATTACTATCATTATAGAATCGTTGCATAATGTACTAGTATGTCACCTGAAAGCTTAAACTTTCTAGTTTTCAAAAATATATTAGTTTTTTCTCAATTATGTTTGGTTAGTTAATTATCTGAGTTTTCATTGACCGGAAACACCCTTTCTTTAAACCGGAAGTGCCGTTCTGTAAGTGTCAATCTGTCACATTCTGTTAATTTTATATATGCGTACATTTCTTATAATACTTACTTACTTACAAATGTCTTTTAAGGAACCCGAAGGTTCATTGCCGCCCTCACATAAGCCCGCCATCGGTCCCTATCCTGTTCAAGATTAATCCAGTCTCTATCATCATATCCCACCTCCCTCAAATCCATTTTAATATTATCCTCACATCTGGTGTCGGCCTCCCCAAAGGTCTTTAACCTCCGAGTCTCCCAACTAACACTCTATATGCATTTCTGGATTCGTCCACACGTGCTACATGCCCTGCCCATCTCAAACGTCTGGATTTAATGTTACTAATTATGTCAGGTGAAGAATACAATGCGTGCAGTTCTGCGTTGTGTAACTTTCTCCATTCTCCTGTAACTTCATCCCTCTTAACCCCAAATATTTTCCTAAGCACCTTATTCTCCAACACCGTTAACCTATGTTGCTCTCTCAGAGTGAGAGTCCAAGTTTCACAACCATACAGAAGAACCGGTAATATAACTGTTTTATAAATTCTAACTTTCAGATTTTTTTCTTATAATAACAGTTCGATTTTGGCAGTAGAGTCTGACTGTATTATTTTTCATATAGTGAGGGAGCTGTGTGTTTGGTTTTACAATTTTTCTTACCCTCAGGATGTAGATGATTTTACTTCATGTTCAACTTTACATCATTTTACACAACACTAATGTTAACATAAAGTGCATTTAGAATTGAGATATTTTCATCATTCTTACACCAAAATGAAGCTGATTAATGTAGATAAGTGCCAAACTACAAACAGCGTCCTTCTACTTACTTACTTACTTACTTACTTACTTACTTACTTACTGGCTTCTAAGGAACTCGGAGGTTCATTGCCGCCCTCACATAAGCCCGCCATCGGTCCCTATCCTGAGCAAGATTAATCCAGTCGTGTACTTCTGCTTAAACAAGTTAATTTAAAACTTGAAGATCTTAAATGTTTAATTTTTTGTGTGAAAATTTAGAAAAATATATTTTTTTCCTTAATGGCATAAGATAGGAAAAAACGTTTCACAGCTTGCTGTATTCTGTGTTCTTTTAGGAGTAAGACAATGAAAGAAATTTTGTTCCAACATAAAAACTGTGACCCAACGACTAAAACAAACCAATTTCAGTTTTCGCTTAAAAAATTCCCCCCTGCTGCCGAAAATATTTGAGGCGTTTATTTTGTGTAAAAGTCCTTGATTTTGTGTTAATTAATCAGGTAAAATAAATAAATAAGTTTTAAAGAATTGGATAAAAATCGCAAATTTTTCTCCGAAGGATATATAAGTGCCTGTCCACACCTGTGGAGTAGCGGTTAGCGCGTCTAGCCGCGAAACCAGGTGGCCCGGGTTTGATTCCCGGTCGGGCAAATTACCTGGTTGAGGTTTTTCCGGGGTTTTCCCTCAACCCAATATGACCAAATGCTGGGTAACTTTCGGTGTTGGACCTCGGACTCATTTCACCGGGATTATCACCTTCATCTCATTGAAACGCTAAATAACCTAAGATGTTGATAAAGCGTCGTAAAATAACCTAATAAATAAAATAATAAATATAAGTGCCTTAACTCGAAAATAATTTAAATCGCATAGAATCGGGTTGCAGAAGAAGAAGAAGCTCAACAGTCTGGTTTTAACGATTGCCTTGGATTTGTTCATAGTCCTGATTTTCCACTGTTCCTCTCTCATAGAAAGCAAATCAACTAGACTGTACACTTGCAGAAAACCAGCTATATTGAGGTCTTCGTGATCAATCTAACTGGGTTTACTGAACAGCAGTTCTAAGTCATCGTACATCTCTGTAACAGGATGCGTCATGGAGATGGATGGAAGCACATTTCTGTTATAAATCTGCACACTTTTGAGACTTCTCGAGTCTATCAGAAGCTTAACAAGTATAATAAAACAAAACATTGCATTGTAGCTACTTTATGTTTATTACTGCGTTTCAAATAATCCTCTGTCTCTCTGCAGTCATTTTTTATAAAAAGGTGTATTTCCTCTGTAGGACATTTTACATAGATACTCGAACACGTACATACATACATACATACATACATACATACATACATACATACATACATACATACATACATACACAGTCGACCTGGTTGGCGAGTTGGAATAGCGCTGGCCTTCTATGCCCAAGGTTGCGGGTTCGATCCCGGCCAGGTTGATGGCATTTAAGTGTGTTAAATGCGACAGGCTCATGTCAGTAGATTTACTGGCATGTGAAAGAATTTTTGCGGGACAAAATTCCGGCACATCCGGCGACGCTGATATAACCTCTGCATTTGCGAGTGTCGTTAAATAAAACATAATATTTTATATACATACAGTGCATGCATGCATACATACATACATACATACATACATACATACATACATACATACATACATACATACATACTATTCTCCAACCAGGAGATCAACCGTGAAAGGAATGTGCTTACTATTGCGTCATCTATTGGAACAAAGTAGATAAATAATATTATCATTATAACGTCAGTTTAAAAACCATAATTATTTCCTGCATATGCTATTTCCTAATGAAATATGAAGAGATTAAAAGACCAGGGCCGTATTCAAAGACATTCTTAGCGCGGGCTTCCGGTGGATGATCAGCGAACTAACGTTTTTCGTATTCATAAACCAGTGTTAGCGATATGATATTATATGAATCCCGTACAACTAACCAGTCGATGGTTGGGGTTAGTTTAGCACGCTCTATAGCGCGGGCTTGCGGAAATGTCTAGGAATAGCACCCCAGGAGATTAACTGTGATCTAATTTTGTAACTGGGTAGTTATCAATATGTCTGTATCAATTTTATGGTTTGTGCTGTGAGAGATAGCCAATAGAGATAGGAGTACCCACGTGTGTGACCTTATGACATCTTATGACATGCATGCATGCATGCATGCATGCAGCGTCTTTACATACATACATACATACATACATACATACATACATACATACATACATACATACATACATACATACATACATACATACATACATAATTTACTCATTTTTAACTTGAAACGTTTATATTGGTTAGCAACGACAAAGAATTTACTCACGATTTCCTGACGTTACTTCCATAGCAACGGATGAGACTCATATAGTTACGGTGTTAGCTACAAGGATAGACCTATTTTTTGCGTGAGCTACACTATTCGTCATTTTTCGTATCGCAGATCCATAGTAACGGCTCTCTATCAAACCAATTCGGATGAAACACGGCAATTTCATTCTAAACACTTACGCATGTGACATGTATTCAATAAAGAAGCAAGAAAAATACAACAGACAAATTGCATTGAATTTATTTTGCTCTTAATCATATTTATATTCGTTACGAAGTACAAATTTCTAGAAACTAAATATACGCCCAACCGAAAGCCTAAAAGTTTCACGCATTTACAGGGTATATTTGAATCCATATAAATTTTATTTTAAAATGTACTCGTAATAATTATATTCTCACATGCATTATATGCTGTCGCTTAACTTTTTTAAATAAATAATTCCTAATGAAATGATGCGTGTTGTATATTATTTTAAAGAAACCCCAAGATAGTCTCTCCTCATCAAAGTACGTCTTCTGACCTAACTTAGGAATAAAAATTGCAAAATATGTATATCGAATCTAGATAAAACTTCCACCTTAAAAAATTTATTTTGAATGTCATTATTCTTGAAACAGTATTTTTTATAACAATATAGTTATTGTAAAATAACTCCTTATAGCTGTCTTAATACACGCTATGTCTTCTATTCTTGGAAACAGGAGAGCCTATTGAAAAGTTCGAATTTTCTCCTAGTTTTTGCCATAATTTGATTTGGAATGGGCCCTTCAAGGGCTGTGACGATACGGATTATTATTATTATTATTATTATTATTATTATTATTATTATTATTCCATGTATGGGTCCCTATCACCACGGCATGGCGCGTCCTCAGGTTGCGGATAGAGGAGTTCTTTTTATCCAGATATGGTTCCCAGCTTCTCTTATATTGAATAAAGTTTGGACAGCCGATAAGGGGTGGTCCTCCAGAATTTATGGGGGTATATTCGAAGGGCTAACAACCCATCACCGTAAAAAAACAGCTAAGTTAGAATATACAATAAGCCTCGAATAGGACTGATTCTCTGGCACGACCACAGCAAAGGAATAAGGTTTTGAGATTTAGCAATTGGAGATTTATCATTCGAAAGTTTGGGTTTAAATTCAAATATCTTGGAGCAACAGTTCAAATATAAATGACACTGGAGGAAATTAAACGCAGAATAAATATGGGAAATGCCTGTTATTATTCGGTTGAGAAACTTTCATCATCTAGTCTGCTGTCAAAAAATCTGAAAGTTAGAATTTATAAAACAGTTATATTAGGTTGTTCTGTATGGTTGTGAAACTTGACTTCACTCTGAGAGAGGAACATAGGTTAAGGGTGTTTGAGAATAAGGTGCTTAGGAAAATATTTGGGGTTAAGAGGGATGAAATTAAGGAGAACGGAGAAAGTTAACAAACAGAACTGCATTGTATTCTTCACCTGATTAATTAGGAATATTAAACCCAGACGTTTGAGATGGGCAGGGCATTTACCATCCGTGAATGGAAGAATCCAGGAATGCATATAGAGTGTTAGTTGGGGGAACGGAGTGAAAAGACCTTTGGGGAGGCCGGTAGACGTAGATGGGATGATAATATTAAATAGATTTGAGGGAGGTGGGATATGATGATCAGACTGGCACATTAATCTTGACAGCAGGATAGGGACCGATGGCGGGCTTATGTACACAAGGGCGGCAATGAACCTTCGGGTTCCTTAAAAGCCATTTTAAGTAATTATTAGTGAAAAAGTAAGTATTATTATTATTTTCAAAAATCCTGTTCAGATCTTAACATATAATATTTTATATTTTTGTATATACTAATTTTATTTTCTTATATAATCACTGACTAATTGTTAAATTATTTAAATTAATAAATAATGGCTATACTATGTTAACATTTTAAATAATGATATTATTGTATCTGATTGACTAGTTTGGATGTTATTTTCATAATCTGCTGAATCCTAATGAGTTCCGGCTATGTCTTCTGATTTCCTGTTACGTTGGGTTGTGTTCGTAATGGTATCGGAAACGATGTGTGTTCTGAAATTGAATTGAGTGTGATGCAGGTGTGTTTCTGTTTGTTTATAAATTTCGTATTGTTGTAGAGTATCGATTTCCTTTTTTTTTTATTGAATGTGTAGCATATTCATGTCTGTGTCTATGTTGCTGTAGTTGTGGTTGGAGTTTGTGATATGTTCTGCGCGGGTTGAATTGTTGTGTGGTCTGGTTATGACTGTGATGTGTTTGAAATGATCTTCCAGTCTGTCCAACATATAAGTCATTGCAAGTATTGCATGATGGATTGTATACACCTGTTAGGTTGTATTTGTTTGTGTTGAGTTTTTTGTAGTGTTTTCTGTGTTCTGTATGCAATATTATATTTTAATTTCTTGAAGATGATGCATTCTTATATGTTTTTTTTTTTTTAATTTTCATGTGTTATGTATTTGTTTTGTTCTTGTGTTCGTGTTCCGTTTCTTTGTCTGTGTTTAGTCCTTCTTGTGATAATATCTATTATGTTGTTGGGGTTGTATCCATTTTCCTGCGCTATGTATTTTCGAGAATTAATAATTGTTTCATATTATAACAGATAAAATCTAATAGACCATGAAGAACTTAAGGTACGGTCACACATCGCTACTTTTGCAGCGCAACTTTTGTACTGCAGCTGCAAAAGTTGCGTGTCGTGTTCACACGTAAGCTAAAAGTAGCGCGCTGCACGCTACTTTTCGTGCTGCGCAACCCGAGTGCAGCAAAAGTTGCAACTGGAGGTTGCGAGTCTGTTCACACGCAAGGCGCTACTTTTGCAGCCGCAGTCATGCTGCAGGTTTCCATCTCCGTGTTGACTTCTCAGTATACATTTCGTGGTTATGTTCGCATTATTAAGAGACTCATGCGAAAGCTTACTTATCTATTATTATTTGCTTTTTTGTCGTATCTAGTATTCAGAAATTGACATTATTTTTACTATAAAGCTTTTAAAAACGCCTATATACTTAAATGATAACCAACAGTATATTCACGTAATCAATGTTGGCAACCTTCCTGTTTGGAACTACGCTACGGAAAATTTAAAAAATGAATTATATCATCAGCAATTATGCTCAGACTGTGTTGTGTATTTAAAAACTGTTACAAATAATTTATTTTCATCACATTTGACATTAAAATATATCCAAACAATAAAAGTATCATTGGCACATTTGGGTGGTAACACTGGTTGCAACCGCAGCAAAAGTTTCAACAAAACCGATATCAAAAATGCTGCGGCCGCAACCCTGAGAACCCTGTCCACACGTCGCTACTTTTAAGCTGCGCGCAGCATGGGAAAGTAGCTGGCAGCAGGTTCGGCAGCCGCTACTTTTCGGGTTGCACCGTTGTTCGCAGGTCGCAGTACGAGAGTTGCGCAGTTTTTGTACTGCAGCGCTGCAAAAGTAGCGACGTGTGACCGTACCTTTATATTGCAACGTCTCAGTAAGAAGATAAGTTTCTGTACTGCATTGTTACTGCGAGTAACTGTTACTCTGAAGTAACAGTGTGCAGTGTTGTACAGGCATGAGAAGTGCCACACACTGTGACGTGTTCACAAGTAATTATCTCGATTTACAGCGTTAAATGCAGCATTCATGTGGCGCGTGAGTTCACAGGGTCAAGAGACAAAATAATTATCGGTCATGTGGGAGTGTTGTTCAGCTGTGGACGAGTATTTGTTGCTGTCGAGATAACAGCCAAGGCTGAGTTTAATTCGTGCGAACAGTGAGCTAATATTAATTGAAATGGTGAAGCCCTTAATAAAATATTAGTCACAAGCATTACACAGTCACAGTAAGCATGATCTTAGTTCATGTAGTCAGCGTGGTGTACGTTCACGTCCATGGCAACATGGTGCAAACTACAAGCTTAGAGGCTAATGTTTCAATAATATTTGAAAGTGACTGATAAAACTCAGCTTATTAAGGGGACACTCAACTTAAAAATTGGAGAAAAAGTGTCAAACGAGCAACAGTAACAAATATAAATTACACTCGAGAGGAAATTAAAAGCAGAATAAATATGGGAAATGCCTGTTATTATTCGGTTGAGAAGCTTTTATCATCTAGTCTGCTGTCAAAAAAATCTGAAAGTTAGAATTTATAAAACAGTTATATTACCGGTTGTTCTGTATGGTTGTGAAACTTGGACTCTCACTCTGAGAGAGGAAAATAGGTTAAGGGTGTTTGTGAATAAGGTGCTTAGGAAAATATTTGGGGCTAAGCGGGATGAAGTTACAGGAGAATGGAGAAAGTTACACAACGCAGAACTGCACGCATTGTGTTCTTCACCTGACATAATTAGGAACATTAAATCCAGACGTTTGAGATGGGCAGGGCATGTAGCACGTATGGGCGAATCCAGAAATGCATATAGAGTGTTAGTTGGGAGACCGGAGGGAAAAAGACCTTTGGGGAGGCCGAGACGTAGGTGGGAGGATAATATTAAAATGGATTTGAGGGAGGTGGGATATGATGATAGAGACTAGATTAATCTTGCACAGGATAGGGACCGATGGCGGGCTTATGTGAGGGCGGCAATGAACCTTCGGGTTCCTTAAAAGCCATTTGTAAGTAAGTAGTATACATTTAATTGGAGGATGTATTTAAAACGTGCAATGTATAAATTAAGTCAGATGTTAATTTGGGATTATGAAGATTATCTTTTATGTGATATTTTTGGCTGTATACTAAATTATTTGGGTTAAGCCTGTTTTCCAAACAACAATTATTCAAGAAAAGAAACTGTTAAGAATAACATCATTCACAAATCATAGAGAAACTGAACTGTTGTGAAACTTGAGAAGCGTATGATCTAAATAACGTGCAACATTCGTAACACATTTTTTTTCTTTTTCCTCTTCTGAACTCTTTCGAATAAAAGAAGCCAATTTAGTCGACTTTATAACATGAACTTCTCGTCATTTTGTTCTTCTCTTGTTTTTTTTCCCAGTTGTCTGCAGCGTGGCTTCCCTGATGACGTATTACGACTTTCTATTCATGTTCTAGTTTTCTCCTTCCAAGAAGCCCGCATGCTGTCACGATTTTGGCAAATCTCCCTTCGTTCACTCGGAAAATATAGTCGTCCAATTGTCTTGTTCAGCCATTGTCTTTACGCTCTTTATTAGATATATTTATTCAACTTTTATGAATATTGTGAAAATGGTAGTTAAATTTAGAGTTTCCAGTTTTTCTTGGTTTTGTTTAGAGTTCGGATC
>JAJSOF020000027.1:113704247-113922160 GCA_025594305.2 Periplaneta americana | reverse complement strand
TTTATTTCATTTAGTTATCTATTGTTTACTTATCTATTTGTTTATTTATCTATTTATTCATTTATTTATTTCATTTATTTATTTATTTATCTATTTATTTTTTTATTTATCTATTTATTTATTTATTTATCTATTTATTTATCCCTTTATTTATCTATTTATTTATCCCTTTATTTATCTATTTATTCATTTATTTATTTCATTTATTTATTTATTTATTTATCTATTTATTTTTTTATTTATCTATTTATTTATTTATTTATCTATTTATTTATCCCTTTATTTATCTATTTATTTATCCATTTATTTATCTATTTATTTATTTATTTCATTTAGTTATTTATTCATTTAGTTATTTATTTATTCATTTATTTCATTTAGTTATTTATTCATTTAGTTATTTATTTATTCATTTATTTCATTTAGTTATCCACTTATTCATTTATTCATAAATTTAATCTTTCATTTTTTCATTCATTCATTCATTCACTCACTTATAAACTCATTTATTTATTTATCTATCTATTATCTATTTATTTATTTGTTTATTTATCTATTTATTTATCCATTTATTCATCTATTTATCTATTCATTTAGTTATTTATTCATTTAGTTATTTATTTATTCATTTATTTCATTTAGTTATCCAGTTATTCATTTATTCATTCATTTAATCATTCATTCTTCCATTCATTCAGTCATACACTCTATTTTTTCGTTTGTTGTTTGTTTATTTATTTATTTATTTGTTTATTTATTTATTTATCTATTTATTTATTTGTTTATTTATTTATTTATTTATCAATTTATTTATCTATTTATTTATCTATTTCATTTAGTTATTTATTTATTCATTTATTTCATTTAGTTATTTATTCATTTAGTTATTTATTTAATCATTTATTTCATTTAGTTATCCACTTATTCATTTATTCATAAATTTAATCTTTCATTTTTTCATTCATTCACTCACTCATAAACTCATTTATTTATTTATTTATTTATTTATTTATTTATTTATTTATTTATTTATTTATTTATTTATTTATTTATTTATTTATTTATTTATTTATTTATTTGTTTTTTTTGTTATTTATTTGTTTATTTATATATTTATTTATCAATTTATTTATTTATTTCATTTAGTTATTTATTTATTCATTTATTTCATTTAGTTATCCACTTATTCATTTATTTAATCATTCATTCTTCCATACACTCAGTCATAAACTCTATTTGTTTGTTTATTTATTTATTTATTTATTTATTTATTTATTTATTTATTTATTTATTTATTTATTTAGTTATTTATTTATTTATTCGTTTGTGTTATTTCCATGTTATGTGCTACAACAGAGCAATGCCCCACTTATAGTATCAACGTGTAATTTAAGGTGTAACATGAAAATATCATAAAACGACTGCATTGAAATTAAAAACTAAACAATTAATAAATATAAAGTATTACAGTGACAAAAATTTTACCATTTGAATAAACAGAGAAAAAGGTATTAAATGGAAAAGACGAGGAAAAAAATATGTACCAAAAAATTAAAATTTCACTTTTTCCTTGGAAAGCGATATTAGGCCTCGTGCCTGCACAATGTCATCAGTGTCAAGTGCAAGAATTTGACTACAGAGTTGGTACAAAGTTCAGTAAATGGTACAACTCCATCAGCTGAGTGCATGGAGAATGATACAAGTATCGGTTGTCAATGTTAATTTTTTGGCACATACCCTTTTTCTCCGTCTGCTCGACAATTGTAATCGCATAAAAATCTAAGGCTATAACAATACTTGGAATTGTCCTATTTCAAACTTGACTGTCAGGTGACATTGAAATTGTATTTCACATTTTGAGTAAATGTTAAAATTTCAGTATAATGTATTCATTTGATTACGTTTTGTGTAATTAGGAACTAAAATATATTTTCTTAGATAAGGTATTAAAGAATCTATGGAGTCTGTGTAGGCCTATCAGATTGTTTTCAGTTATTTAGAAAACGGTGGTATAGGCCTAGTAGTAAAATTTTTAATGCGATATTACATTTTATGACATATCCCCTTTTTGCCTGTTTTCATTTTTCAGTTTGCTTGATAAATGCTATGGAGATTTCCCAGTCTTTCTGCAGATGAATACGTCCACTTTTAGATGTCATGTTTTAGAACCGAAAAATAACTTCGTAATGTTCGTGGTATTTGTTACTGTAAACAAACTTTTAAATAAAAAAAGTTATATTTCTTATTGTTTTCTTTATGACACTGTGCTCTTACTTTGTTAAAATTCATCCAAGAAATTATTTGTATTTGCAAGGAATTTTAATGAAATTTAGAAATCTTCTCACACCATTCGTGAGTTGCCAAAAGGGACAAAAGGTACTTAAGCATATTGTGACAGCGACGTGAGATTCGAACTCACGACCAGCGTCCCGCAAGAGAGCAGATCGCGCGTGAGCCGACACGGGCTCCACGGAGCACTGAGGGACGGCGCGGCGGAGAGAAGAGAGGGGAAAGGGCCTACGCGGCGAGGGAGTTTGCGCGCGCATCTGGTGCTGGCAGAGAGGAGAAGGATCTGGATTGTTCTCTGGAGTGCTATCTCTGGACACGCGTGGAACTTTCCAGGCTGTGGTTATAAAAGAAGAAACGTGAGCGAACTTCAGCAGTTTTCAGTTTATTCAGCCATCCAGTGAGTAAGCCAGAGCAAGCAAGCCAGTCTTGTGTACCGGAGTTCTTCGAGTGTGCGTTGTGTCAGCATCCGAAGGCCTGAGTTCGAGTGCATTGGACCGCAGTTGGAAGGACCTGAGTTCGAGTGCAGTGGACCGCAGTTGGAGGGACCTGAGTTCGAGTACAGTGGACTGTCTCTGAAGGTCTGTGGTTCGAGATACTGTGAACTCGAATGACTGAGCTAGAAGAACTGTGAACTGAGAACTGACAGTTCTGATTTGTAAATAGTGCTTTGTAAATATTAGTTAAGATTAACAGTTCATTGTTGTTCGTAATAGTCCAAGTAAATTGTCATTGTCGTTTGTGGAGTACAATAACGAACGCTGTGTTGCTGTGCGGAGAGCAAATCCCATTGTTGACGGGAGTGAAGTTAAATTGTAGAGAGTGAAGAGTTTTATTGTTGTGACAATAAAGTTACATTGTTGTTGAGTATAAAAATTTACAATATAAATGTTTACAAGTTCATTGAACCATTGATTTTGTTTTGACAGTGAAACTCCTAACAAGTACATAGCTTCAAACACATTTTGAGATTAGTGGAAATATACCTAGTTTTAGAGAGAGGTAAATATTACGGAAAAGTAAATGAGCTAATGAACTTAGTTTCATTTCGAATATAGGTGATGCTTCAGTAGCGCAATTGGGCCTTTCAATGCAGCTAAGGTTACAATCGGAATAATAAATGTAGGTATTCCAAGCCTCTTACACACATCTTTTAGTCCACACCTGTGAAGTAACGGTCAGAGCGTCTGGCCGCGAAACCAGGTGGCCCGGGTTCGAATCCCGGTCGGGGCAAGTTACTTGGTTGAGGTTTTTTCCGGGGTTTTCCCTCAACCCAATATGAGCAAATGCTGGGTAACTTTCGGTGCTGGATCCTGGACTCATTTCACCGGCATTATCACCTTCATAGCATACTTCCACTCGGTAATGAGTTTTGGAATAATATTTTGGGGAAATTCCACAGATAGTAACAGTATATTTCTATTACAAAAAAGAGTAATTAGAATAATAGTAGGTGCCAAATCTAGGGAATCGTGTAGGACTATTTTCAAAAAACTACAAATAATGCCCATGGCTTGTCAGTATACCTTTTCATTAATAGTCTTCCTCGTATGTAATCGTGAAAACTTTGTAACTAATTCAACAGTTCATAGCATAAATACACGTCAAAAAAATGACTTTCGTACTCCATCGAAAAGTCTATCATGCTATCAAAAAGGAGTGCGTTATATGGCAGTAAAAATTTTTAATAGCCTCCCTATCGATATAAAAAATGAAACTCAAAACATAAGATTATTTAGGGCCAAATTAAAGAAGTACCTAATTTCTCACGCCTTCTATTCTGTAGGTGAATTCATGACATTCAATAACACTTCATGAAACTGATACTAAAACTATGTGTTGTACTAGTAGACTATATTGTAAATCTCGTCTGTATATATATTTCATCTAGACCGTGACTATAAATTAAGACTTTATATTAGTATTAAGTTTTTTGACTTGTTCCATATTCTAGCTGTAAAGCAATGTATGAATACCATGGAATGTTAATAAATACAATACAATACAATACAATTCATTTCATTCAAACGCTAAATAACCTAGATGTTGATACAGCGCCGTAAAATAACACACATCTTTCATGAAAAGAGTAGCGGTACCTCTTGCTCCAACCAGATGATCGATTACTTCAAGTTCTTCTAGCTGGTACTTTTGGAGGTAATAGGGAATGATAAAATTGTAGATATTCTTTTTTCCTTATCCACTTCTGCTGGCTGTTCCTCATCCATTTCGAAACGCACAGTGGGATCAATTATGTATCCAGATCTTGTAGATTCCTTGAAAGCTCCGTGTACTGCTAGTGACGGAGAGACCATGTACTTCTTCAAAGGTGTTGTAATCGGCATCTTTAAGGGCAGTGGCTATAATTGATGGTACTTCATGAGGTCTAGCGTTTCGCAGAGTTTCGCTGTGTGGACGGGATCCCAGGACGTGTGCAAGAGTTTCAGCCTCGTTGTGGCAATGCCTACAACGGTTGTCCTGAGATCTTCCCGGCACAGCACGTACTGCAACAACATTTCCAACCGTTTTAATGCCATGGCGCCATTCGCTGTTGGAGAGTCATTCATTTGCCGTTTTATTTAAATATTTAATCCTGATTATAAAAGTAGTTTCCAGAGGATATTCTTTTCTTTCCTAAATTACTTACAAATGGCTTTTAAGGAACCCGAAGGTTCATTGCCGCCCTCACATAAGCCCGCCAGCGGTCCCTATCCTGTGCAAGATTAATCCAGTCCTATCATCATACCCCACCTCCCTCAAATCCATTTTAATATTATCCTCCCATCTACGTCTCGGCCTCCCTAAAGGTCTTTATCCCTCCGGTCTCCCAACTAACACTCTATAAGCATTTCTGGATTCGCCCATACGTGCTACATGCCCTGCCCATCTCAAACGTCTGGATTTAATGTTCCTAATTATGTCAGGTGAAGAATACAATGCGTGCAGTTCTGCGTTGTGTAACTTTCTCCATTCTCCTCTAACTTCATCCTGCTTAGCCCCAAATATTTTTCTTAGCACCTTATTCTCAAACACCCTGAACCTATGTTCCTCTCTCAGAGTGAGAGTCTAAGTTTCATAACCATACAGAAGAACCGGTAATATAACTGTTTTATAAATTCTAACTTTCAGATTTTTCGACAGCAGACTGGATGATAAGAGCTTCTCAACCGAATAATAACACGCATTTCCCATATTTATTCTGCGTTTAATTTCCTCCCGAGTGTCATTTATATTTGTTACTGTTGCTCCAAGATATTTGAATTTTTCCACCTCTTCGAAGGATAAATCTCCAATTTTTATATTTCCATTTCGTACAATATTCTGGTCACGAGACATAATCATATACTTTGTCTTTTCGGGATTTACTTCCAAACCGATCGCTCTACTTGCTTCAAGTAAAATTTCCGTGTTTTCCTAATCGTTTGTGTATTTTCTCCTAACATATTCACGTCATCCGCATAGACAAGAAGCTGGTGTAACCCGTTCAATTCCAAACCCTGCCTGTTATCCTGAACTTTCCTAATGGCATATTCTAGAGCGAAATTAAAAAGTAAAGGTGATAGTGCATCTCCTGCTTTAGCCCGCGGTGAATTGGAAAAGCATCAGATAGAAACTGACCTATACGGACTCTTCTGTATGTTTCAGTGAGACACATTTTAATTAATCGAACTAGTTTCTTTGGAATACCAAATTCAATAAGAATATCATATAATACTTTCCTCTTAACCGAGTCATAAGCCTTTTTGAAATCTATGAATAACTGATGTACTGTACCCTTATACTCCCATTTTTTTCTCCATTATCTGTCGAATACAAAAATCTGATCAATAGTCGATCTATTACGCCGAGGGATACGTAACAAGCTGTTTTTTTACGGTGATGGGTTGTTAGCCCTTCGCCCAACCCCAAGCTGGACTTTCCTAAATTAATGCAGGTAAATTTAATTTCTGCTTATCTTAACTGTTTAGTCAGATTTTAACAACCCAAACAATATTACTAAGATCGGTTACATTACAGAGTTTCAGCCTGCGAACACGATATCTGGCAGCTCTCCGTGTGTGCCGTTATATCCATTTCGTTGAGCATAATGTTATACACAAACACGCACCGTAGTGGCCTAGATGAAACAGCTGTCTATCACAGGCTAAACTGATGTCTCGCACAACAGAGCAAGTTTGAGATGAAGTTCTACCACCACATCCCTTCAACCTAACACTAAAATAGTGTGTAGACGTCCCAGATTAAACCATACTAGTAATTAAGTAATTAGGACTTTATGTATGACTTCCAGAAATAGTGACAGACTCTAAGATTAGTAAACTACCCCAACTCTTTAACCGTACAAGCTGTTTCAAAAGTAAATGAACATTTGCAATTGAAATTGGATGAGGGAATTAGGGACAAAAAGCCCATAAACGTCATACCTCGCATTTAGGTCAGTATTATACTATCAAAAATATGTGTGGAAGATATTTGATAAAATATGTATTATACAGTAATACAGTCACAGGCAGTACACGGCGCATAGATATAATAGCTTTCAAGGAATCTACAAGATCTGGATTCATAAGTGATCCCACTGTGCGTTTCGAAACGAATGAGGAACAGCCAGCAGAAGTGGATAAGGAAAAAAAGAATATCTACAATCCTACCATTCCATATTACCTCCAAAAGTACCAGCTAGAAGAGCTTGAAGTAATCGGACTTCTGGTTGGAGCAAGAGGTACCGCTACTCTCTTCATTAAAGATGTGTTTAAGAGGCTTGGAATACCTACATCTATTATTCCGATTGTAACCTTAGCTGCATTGAAAGGGTCAATTGCTCTCCTGAAGAATCACCTATATTCGAAATGAAACCAAGTTCATTAGCATTCTTTACTTTTCTGTAACACTTGCCTCTCTAAAACTAAGTATATTTCCACCAATCATGAAATGTATTTGCAGCTATGTACTTGTAGGAGTTTCATTGTCAAAACAAAATTAATGGTTCACTGAACTTAACATTTATATGGTTAAGTACTCTTTGTCCCTTGTGGCAGCTCACGAATAGTGAGAAGATTTCTAAATTAATAATAATATGACGGTGTAAAGGGTTTTCTATAAAATTGGAAATTTATCCTTCGAAAAAGTGGAAAAATTCAAACTACCTTGCATCAACTGTAACAAAATATAAATGACGCTCGAGAGGAACTTAAACGCAGAATAAATATAGGAAATGTTTGGTATTGAAAAAGCTAGAAGAATTTATAAAACAGTTACATTATTACCGGTTGTTCTGTATGGTTGTGAAACTTGGACTGTTGCTCTGAGAGAGGAACAGATAATGTCTTACTATTTGCAATTGCCAATTAAACTTTGTCAAGTTAAGAGAAAATTTGGTAATCTTTGGACAAAAGTCACATTTTTCGTTTTTTTTTTTTTTTTTCAGAAAATGAAGCCATGATGGCTACTTTACACTTCGACGAATTTTTTGAACCCTACGGCGATTGTGTAATTAATGACGTCATCTTTAAAAAGGCTGCACTCATTGAGTTTAAAGTTCATGCGAACTTTTAAACTCGTTTTCCTGAATTTTTTTATCATTTCTTTGCATTCACATTGCTAAGACTTCCACAAATTTTATACTACGAAGCTAAAATTGTTACTGCTTGTTCTTTAAATTAGGCTATGCTTAACAAACTTATGTTGATATTTTTTTTTAAAAATAGAAGCAATTTTTAATAAAAAGTAAAATGAGCGCTTGCACTCTGCAAATTTTTATAAATTTGAATATGAATAGGTTTCATTTTTCCCCCCATTTCTTTATAAAGTAAAACTAAATATGATATATATTTTAATTTAAACTCATTTTCACTTTGTAAATACCCTTCACTTGTCATTTTCTGCAGAGGGTTAGCTATCAATTACAAGAGGTTTATATAATATGGTTTATTACTTATTGTAATATTTTGTATTAAAACTGCAAATTACCTTATTTTTTGACCAAAGATGATGTGGATAGTACGAGAAAGTTGGTTATTTTCAGCCAAATAATAAATCCTTAAGAGTATTCATTTTACCTAATACATGCCTATTAGATTATTGTTGTTGATTGATCCATCTACTGCAGTAGTAAAAGTTAATTTGTTTCTGATGTATGCTAGATAAATTTAAGTCTAATTTAAATTGTATTGGGAATCGTGGTTATTATTAGACTGTCAAATCTCCAAGCATTTTTGTGCTTAGAATTATAATTTCTTAGGTACTTGAATATCACATTTTTTCCTCCTTCGCAAGCTCTATCTTCTTTAAACCTGTATTTGAAGAAATACTGTGTAAACAAAATTACATATTTTGTCTCACAATACACCGGATCCCGCTTAGAAGGAACGAGAAATAAATGCTAAATGCTAAAAAATATAAGAACATATAAACTTTCTAAAGGGATAAGAGGTGTTTTAGAATAAATTTCAGACATAAATGCTTAAAATTCGGGGAGAAGACACATTTTGAAAATATGTTTGCCAGGAGACACGCCCGACGCGATGTTGTACACAACGAACGCCTTTTCAAAGCTCAAATATTTAGCAGGGTATTTCATTATTGAGAACAGCCTCTTGTTTTCAAAGCTCAGAAAAGAAATGGGAAGTTAAAAATTCCACCTGAAGATCTGGATATTAACATCAAGCATCTCAAAATATTTGCAACACATTATTGAGAACGCGTCTCGAATCCTCTTGTCGTTTCTGGTTGAGGTTTTTCGCAGCAGAAAAGAAAGTATGTTCGGTGTTAAACATTCCACCTGAAGATCTTATATAATAACATCAATGTCCATAAATACGACAAAATCTTAGTAAACAAGAGTCGACAAATAATGCGCAATAAAATAAAAAAATAAAGGAAAAGGTGTTATTTTATTTCAAGAATATACTCCCGGAAATAAATGGATTTTTTTCTAAGGAGGGTCTGTCTTCCTCTGAATGGCGGAACGCAATTAAGATGAATACTAACGTTGCACCAGTGAGAAGTCTTCATGGGAGATCCTTGGACGGTTTCCGTTGTAGATATTGCAACGAGATTGAAACCTTAGCACACGTCTTAGGATCCTGTCAGCATGGAGAACTCCTGAGAAATTCACGCCATCATAACATCCGAAAACAAATTGCACAAGCCCTTAGAAAAAAATCCTTCGAGGTCCATGAAGAGGTGCACTGCGTTGCGTCTGAAGGCGGCGGAATTAGAAGAGCTGACATCGTGGCTCTAGACAAGACTAATAGTAAAGGCTTTATACTGGACCCAACTGTTAGATTTGAGATGAGCCAGACCCAACCATCTGAGATCAACAAAGAGAAACAATAAATTTATGAGCCTACTATTCCGTATTTTCGAGAAAGATATCAGATGGAAGGCACCTGGGAAGTTCATGGTTTAATGATCGGAGCGAGGGGCACCATCCCACGATCAACTGTAAACACTATCAAAACATTTGGAATCCATGACATCACTCCAAAAATAATTATTTCTAGCATTAAAGGGTCTGTGGCGATTCTGAAAAATCATTTATACGGAATATCATAATCCCCCTCTTTCTACCATTAGTGTTTGATTGTTACAAATATATATATACAAATTTATACAAATTTGTTATTTCTTAAATTTAAGCTCCTAGTTCACATTTCAATTTGACTCATCTATCTTACTGTAATCGTTATTATTCTTATATGTGTGTTATTCTGTGTTTTTGGCAACCCAGGATGCCTGGGCAGACTATTTCTTGGAAATGAATTATATACTGAAGCGTGAAGAATAACAACGGCAGGTCCCAACCGATGTCGAATTTTGAGATAGATGTGCGACTATACCTATCCTGCCATTTACCTTCCATGCGGTGAAGCTTCATATTAATTGGGATATGCCAAAGCTCTCACATTCCACATTGAAAATTAGTCCTTAGTGGGAAAGGAAGCTTTCCCAGTGAATAAATGGCATATCCCAACGTGTGCTTTTGTTTGCGTCCATGGCGTTGTAGTCAATATGAAACTTTTACTGGACATTCATATTGTTCCTCTTTGGATTTACTTAGTAAAAATGAAAGTTTTCGATTCAATCATACTTAGATTTTTCTACCAAAACATATAAATAAAGAAAAGTCGTCATTATTCTATTTTTTTATTTCCGTATATTCTGTTTAACTAAGCAGCAGAAAAGCAGACAAACTACTAACGACAAAGGCTCAAGAATTTGCAAGTAAACTTGAAGCTTGAAGCATCTTATTTAACAAATCCTGTAAAATGAAGTCTTAAAGCTAAGAATTCGCAGAGCCTTAAAAACAAACATAGAAGTCTTTTTTTTTTTTTTTAATAAACTTCGGTTGGGATCTTCCGTTATTATTCTGAGCACCTCAATTTACATTATTCTTAAACTACTAAACCTCCCTAAACATGAAACTTAAATTCATCATTACTGATGTCAGCAAGTGTTTGTGTTGTGTTGTGTTGTGTTGTGTTGTGTTGTGTTTGTGTGTTTGTGGTGTGCGTGCAAGAAAACCAAGTCTGTAGCTTAAAAATGTATAGAATAGAAGTTTCACCCATCGTCCCTTAACGAAAACATAGGCCTACTTATTTATAGGCTTCGCTATTATTCATGTTTCACGTATCCGCGGTACGTTTCAGAACATATATAGGTATCACTATAGTTTCGCGACCTGCAGAAAAGTATATTATATTATTATCCATGTGCTGAAAAGAATAATGTTCATCTTCCCTCTTGTTTAAAAAAATTCCCTTGTGCAGACGCTTGTATTGCCGTATTTTGCCTATGCCGACATTTTACTGACTGATCTTTCCAACGCCAATAAAATTGAACTTCAACGTGCTCATAATTTGTGTGTACGTTTTGTAAGCAATGTTCCAAATACGATCATATTATCCCATTCCTGGAAGCAATAGGTTGGCTTAAACTAGATAAGAAAAGAAATTTACATTCACTTCTCTTTCTCTTCGAAATCTTGAACTCTTCTATTCCTTCGTACCTGTCGTCTCGCTTCACTTACCTTTCTTTCCCACCATAATCTGAACACACGCTCTCGTCATGAAACAATACTAGCAATACCATCCCATCGCACCTCCTCATACTCATCTTCTTTCACAATAGGCCTGAAAGACTCTGGAATTCGTTACCTGCTAGCATCAGGGACTATCGAAATAAAATTGAATTCAAACGAAAACTTACTAGGCACTTGGTCAGTAATTGAAACTCGTTCAGACATGGCTTCTTGTAAATAGTTCTCTTATTCTAGCACAAAATATTTCAATATCCGGCAATTTCATCACTACATAATTTCATTATCCTAAGTTTAATTTGTACTTCAGTAAAAAAAAAAAAATCTTTCTTTGTTCTTAACTTCTACGAGTACCGTACAATAAATTATCGAAACTTTATTAATCAGGTAATCTTTTCGTACTTTGATTGTTATTGTACTTGTAATTGTTGTTGTTTAGCCAACTGTCCGAAGACAGGTTTGAACCTCATAAGTAAGTAATAAGGCATCACTCATGAGGCAACGAGGCCAGGAGATAATGGGGTGGGGTGGTCATTCCTTTCCCCCTCCAATGCATGCGTACATCGCCGATACATATTCCACTAATATTGTAAATTTAATATTTATTGTAATGATATTCTTCACATTGTAGCTGTAATCCCCTGGTAGAGCGGAAGGGAAGGCCTGATGGCCTTGTCTCTACCAGGTTAAATCAATAAATACTACTACACTACTACTATTGTTTAGCATTGTACAAGGCCTATAAGATGAGGCACAAGACCTGAAAAGCATATTTTCAGTCACTGTAAAAGGACTGGCGGAAATTCTACTTGAAGCAAATAAAGCGATAGGGTTGGAAGTAAATCCCGAAAAGACTAAGTATATGATTATGTCTCGTGACTAGAATATTGTACGAAATGGAAATATAAAAATTCGAGGTTTATCCTTCGAAGAGGTGGAAAAATTCAAATATCTTGGAGCAACAGCAACAAATATAAATGACACTCAGAGTAAATTAAATGCAGAATAAATATGGGAAATGCTGTTATTATTCGGTTGAAAGCTTTATCATCTAGTCTGCTGTCAAAAAATCTGAAAGTTAGAATTTATAAAACAGTTATATTACCGGTTGTTCTATATGGTTGTGAGGCTTGGCTCTCACTTTGAGATAGGAATAGAGATTAAAGGTGTTTGAGAATAAGGTTCTTAGGAAAATATTTGGAGCTAAGAGGGATGAAGTTACTGGAGAATGGAGAAAGTTACACAACGCAGAGCAGCACGCATTGTATTCTTCACCTGACATAATTAGGAACATAAAATCCAGACGCTTGAGATGGGCAGGGCATGTAGCACGTATGAGCGAATCCAGAAATGCATATAGAGTGTTAGTTAGGAGGCCGGCGGGAAAAAGACTTTGGAGAGGCCGAGACGTAGATGGGAAGATAATATTAAAATGGATTTGAGGGAGGTGGGATATGATGGTAGAGATTGATTAATCTTGCTCAGGATAGGGATCAATGGCGGTCTTATGTGAGGGCGGCAATGAACCTCCGGGTTCCTTAAAAGCCAGTAAGTAAGTAAGTAAGTAAGTAAAAGGACTGGGGAGGCCGGGACATAGATGGGAAGATATTATTAAAATGGATTTGAGGGAGGTGGGATATGATGATAGAGTCTGAATTAAAACTGCTCAGGATAGGGACCAATGGCGTGCTTATGTGAGGGCGGCAATGAACCTCCGGGTTCCTTAAAAGCAAGTAAGTAATTAAGTAAAAGGACTAACATTCAATTACACAAAAACGTAGACTAAAACAAGAGTATTTACAACTACAGTAATACAAAATAACACACACATACAAGGTATATGGGAAGATTAATTGTCACTTTCCAAAGTTCTACCGATTTGCATCCGAAAAGACTATCACTTTACTGAGTGCAGAGGATAAAGAACGTAATAGACTTTGAAAATCTTTAGACTACTTCTTGCTCCATGAAACGTGTTTAATATAGACTGTTTATAGCACTCCCAGATCTTAGCTTCTCTTTGTGTAAAAAAAGGTTGTATGCGTAATTTTCTAAATCACAACAGAGAAGCAATATACACTCCGTTAGCTCCTTGGTCTTGCAGAATTTTAATTAAACCCTCAGGATTCTTTTAGCGCTCCGTTTACATTAAAGTCTGATATTGCTGGCCGGTTCGGAAAATTGGGCGAGCGTAACGTCCAGGTTATTTGCACAGGAGCTCCCTATGAACTCCGAAATGAATCTATGAAGCAAGACGGCGACCCATTATAGTATAAGGCTTATACTTTCAAAATGAAACTACTTTCAACGTACCTAGTATTATCATTTACCCTTAACAATATTCTTATTCAGACACTTGTGATGCCCATTTTGATCTTCCATTCAGCGTCACATTGTTGACAAGTAACTCCATCTGTTATCACAACCATAAAGCATCTAATAGAGTTACCAACAACGAAAAAAATATATACGCATTGCTGACAACTGCAAAGATAAAATTGATAGTAATCTAATGCTTGTAATAATAAAATTAGTAAAGGCATGTGGACAACAATAAAATTTAATTTGACTATTACACTTTTACTACGTCACACTACTTTCGACCAATAAAACGGCACGAAAGGACGTCTTTCGCCAATCATGGCTGCTTATCGCACAATTTTATCGCGTCCCTAGCATTTGTTTAATTTTATCGCGTCCCTTGCATTTGTTTATTTTTATCACTACCCTAGCATTTGTTTCTTTGTTTGCCAACATTTCAAACTGCACTGGTCTGGCCGTCAAAAAACAGAAAATTACAAACCACTCCAGTCGATGTACATCACTTTCAAATATGACTCGCATTTTGGCATTCAAGAACAAGAATTAATAAAGATCACTGGTCATATATGAGGAGCACCAGAAATCCAAATGAGTTGAGGGATACACCAGCTTAAAACGAGTTCACCTTTTAGCATTTCACGTCCAATATAACATCAACTGAACCACCAACCACCAAAACATTCAAATTTGAAAATTGTACTTTCAATAATTGTTTCTTTTAAAATTATCCATGTTTGTTTTTATTTCACCATCGTTAATTAAAACGTTTCTGTTTATTTCATCATCCCTAATTAAAACTTTTCTAACACTTGTTTATATTATTTAGGTTATGTTTGTTATAGTTTCTGCTATATATTATGGATAGTCACGTATCAGAGATTGTTTAATACTAAGATTTATTGAAAACCATCTGTCAAGTGACGTTGATTACTGGGATCCGGATGATTGAAATGGAATGCAAATGTTTTAATAAAAATTAAACTTAATCAACAAATCCTTCTTGACTAGTAATTAACAGAGTTCAATGATGATTCCACAGTTGTTTACAACTGATACCGGTAACAAGAAAACATCATCATAAAACACTACTGCTATCTAGCATCTAATGTTGAGATTGTACAATAATACATTTGAAGACAGTTGTATGTAAGCCAATTAATATTTTATTGTATTGAGTACTTTGTTACTTCTAATCTTCATATAGCCTACTTTCTTCTAATCGTGTAAATAGTCAATTAATTATAAAGAGTTTTGATTGGACAGATAAATCAAAACCTCTAGTGAAATTACTGTTGATAAAACCTTAAAATTTCCAATACCGTACATTTTAACTTTTATTCATTTATTAGATCTAAATTTGTATTTTTCTGTCAACACAGAGACAAAGGCATTAGGCCTACTAAAGAATGTTGTTGACTCACGTTTTATGATCCCTCGGAAATCGAAAGTACGATTTGGAGCAATTTGTAATGCTGTAATTGTAGCAATTATAAGCAGCACATATCGACACCTAAGAATGAAAACCTCGTATGTCTAATTTTCTAAATTTTACAGGAGAGGAAAAAATCGACATACAAGGTTTTCACATTCAAATAGATGGCTCGTAAGTCGGATTTTCTATAATGACTAGATATACGCGCTTTTCATTTTAAAATTAAAGCATAAAGAGATACGTGGTTTTCAATTTTCTCTTTTTTTCATGAAAAAAATTAAAAATGAAAATTTTGCAATAGTAGACCATAAGAGCACGGGCTTTCCTATAAATTTGAGTGAAAATCGCATTTTCGAAAAAAAAAAAAGTCGACTTACGGGGTTTTCATTCTTAGGTATCGATATACACCCTGACATTTTAACACAACATTAATTAATAAAACTATTAACTAGCCCAGCAACAATATACATTGCAGTTGATTACAGCTTGTTTCGCGAGTATCTCCACACCGGCCGCCTAGGTAGCAGCACCAGTGTCGTTCGCACGTAAAATTGCTAGCTGTCCGGTATTATTATAGTAAGGTATTTGTGAGTACTTATACGAATAGATGGCGAAGGTAATAGTCAGTGTCCCCAATAGTACATAAATATACCTGAATTATAGAATTAAACATTTTCATCCTCGTTTGCTGATTGCAAAACACTGGGTTTAGCGGGAAACCGCTGACATTGTCAATTATTAGAATAATTTATGCTTAATTTACATCATAATTTCCCCCCCCCAACACTTTTTTAACAGTGCCAATAATAGTGCCACCTAATTGAGATATAGCGGAACTATTTCCAAGACTGTTCATTTTTTGTTATATTTTGGTTCTTACTTATCCCGTGATTAGAAATTTCGCTTACACTATCGGAAAATCGTAGTTAAGATATATTTGCACGTCAATATACTTACTTACTTACTTACTTACTTACTTACTCACTTACTTACTTACTGGCTTTTAAGGAACCCGGAAGTTCATTGCCGCCCTCACATAGGCCCGCCATTGGTCCCTATCCTGAGCAAGATTAATCCAGTCTCTATCATCATATCCCACTTCCCTCAAATCCATTTTAATATTATCTTCCCATCTACGTCTCGGCCTCCCCAAAGGTCTTTTCCCCTCTGGCCTCTCAACTAACACTCTATATTTTTTTCTGTTCCTAATTGGTGATTAATGTTTCCTTCCCCATAATACAACAACTATTTGTGATATACCATTCCCATCTAACCTAACCTCTTGTACTCCCACGAAGTCTATTGTATATCTACAGAGGTGTGAAAATTATTAGAATAAGCTTAATTTTAAAGGTTTTTTAATATTTCAAATAAAAATTAATTAATTAATTAAGAAATGCTTTAAACAAATTGTTCTTTTCGTTTACATTGTTGTGAAGTTCAAATGAACGTATACATCTGTTTTGTGCATATAATTTTTTATGTTTCCAATTCCACCAACATAATATAATAATTTCTGAACTCCCATAACAATTGTAAAATAAGAAAAATACCAATGTACAACAATGCTTTCCGGCATTCTTAGTAGTAAATATATCCTACATCAGTATAGTAATATACACCAATATTCATAAATTGAATTAATATTTGTGAAGGAACTATTAAAAAACCTCTAAAATTAAGATTATTCTAATAATTTTCACACCTCTGTAGCTAGTTCTTTTGCTACTAATGTTACCCCTCCCCTATGATAATAATATCTGGATCTTTCTGAATTCTATACCACGATTATTTGACTTTGCATTTACGTTGGTACAGACTGAGAGGTGCGCCAAAGAGATTTCCGCCTGTATTTCGAAATTGCTACGAATCTATTAAACATAAAGTTACTGTACCAAGTGCAGATGCTTTAATGGCATTACCATGACAATAACCCACATCGCGCATGCGTGCGTTTGAAGTGCAGTATTTACTGTGGCTTTGTATCTAAACGATTGTCTTCATTGATAATTTAAGCCAATTAAATACAGCTTTAGAGTGTACACCACACAACAATTAGCTTTTGTTAGGGTTCAAATTGCTAATTACGGGTTTAATACATTATAACTATGAGAGATTTAACGGAACAGATTTCAGAACTTATTCGCCATGACAATAGATGCTAAGTTAATTTCCGCTTCCAGCCGACATGATTGGTATCTCTTACGTCACGGAGCAGGTTGACAAGCTGCTAGCAAGTAATTCTCTGTAACTAATTAACGTCTTTATAAAATGTGATAGACTAACTGATATTTAACAGTAATTTATGGTCTGAAGTTGAGGAAGTGGAACCTTCACCTTGCAGGGAACTTGTTTAATGCATTTAACTTAAATCGGATCTATGTCACTTGGTGAAGGCGTAGTAACGTAGACACAAATTGGACAGGGAAAAACTGCAACGGAAGTTACTGGCATTCCTGGTTTCATCACTAGAGATACAAGCTCATGATCCACCGTCAATAATGTTACATTTCATCACTTAATGTAATGTATTCATTCATCTATACATCTGTTCCTTTATTATTTCTCTGAAATAATCATCCATCATCATCATCATCATCATCATCATCATGGCATGAATCTTTTGGCCCATTTCGTCCCTCCTCCTCGAATTTCACTTCATGTCAGAATTGTATCCTTCCATCTAAGTCGCGATCGGCCCATATATCTGCTTTCAATTGGTTAGTAGTCAAACATCTGTCTTTTATTAACGCCAACATCCATATAAGTATGAAACAGAATTTGAGAGAGTGGACATCCTTGTCTAACTCCTGCATTAGTTTCTGTTTCTAATTTTGCTCTCCTTTCTTAATATGAATATTTGTCAATTACTTAGTATTTTTTTATATTTTTAATTATACTTCTTGATTATTTCTTTGGTACCTTATTTTATTCTATTTAAAATTTTCTTGTGTATTATGTAGTTCACATGTTCGCTTTTAATTTTTTTGTGGTTCTATTCATTTATTTTCATCCAAAACTCCAGAATTTAGTAGTAGTATTTATTCCATATTTATAAACCCTATTTTACATATAGTATATTAGGGTTATAATATTATATCCCAGCGTATGAAATATCATACGAGAAATACGTAATTTTGTTTATTCAATTAACAATGCAAATATTGTTTGTTTTGAGGGTTTTGTCTGTTATTATTATACTAGGATGTTTGAATTTACCACATAGAAAGTTTCACCGTTTGTGAAACTGTCTTTTGTCCTTTAGTACAGTAGACAACATCAAGATGTCTATCAATGGAAGCAAAAACGGACCAAGGTAAACAATTTTGGCTTTATTTTATATATTACTGCAATTTTCTTACTTTCTTATGTAAAAATGTAAAGAATGATCTTTATTGCTTCTATAATTCCATTATTGACAGAAAACTCCATTACATTATTGTAGTAGGACAAGTTGAATTGTTGTGTATGATAAATCATACGTTGGGAAGTAATGGCTTTCGTATGTTTTAGGGTTCTGAAGACCAGTGAAGATTTTTTTAATGTTAGTAGGTTATTTTACGACGCTTTATCAACATCTCCGGTTATTTAGCGTCTGAATGAGATGAAGGTGATAATGCCAGTGAAATGAGTCCGGGATCCAGCACCGAAAGTTACCCACCATTTGCTCATATTGGGTTGAGGGAAAACCCCGGACAACACCTCAACCAGGTAACTTGCCCCGACCGGGAATCGAACTCGGATCACCTGGTTTCACGGCTATACGCGCTAACCGTTACTCCACGGGTGTGGACACGAGATATTTAGTGTATTAGAAGAATTTGGATGAGAATGATGAAGAAAAAATTTCTTAACATTTTTCAATTTGTTTTTCCAAATAAATTCCGAACTTTTGCAGTAGAATGATAGGCTCTGCTTCACCGGAAAGGTGATAGAGCATATGCGGAAAGAGGTGACGTAAGTGCCGATAACTTAATGAATAGATGTACGAAGTACCCTCTCTCTAATTGTAAATGGATCTCTCTATATAACTATAATTAATCAATATTGCTAAATCATTAGAAAGCAACATCCAGAAAAACTTCAAAAAATAATAAAATTATAAATGGACATTTAAGTTTTCGATCAAGAGAAAAGTTTTAATTGCGTTAGCCTACTATAATGTGCTCCATAGAAATTCATAAATATATAATTGAAAGCTGATGACATTCAAGTGGACGTTTTTGCTCATGTAAATTAACGAAAACAGTCGTTCTTGCAAATTTATATCAGAGCCCGGACGAGAAGTTATGGCATCGGCGCGAGGGACGCATTTTAGTTCGTTTGCTTGGACTCGCCCTCACACTAAACTGGGGGGTGTTGGGTTAGTTGGTTACTAGCATTCCGAGTGTTCAGATCGTTCTGCTACTACCGCTATTGCTAATACTGAAAACATTGTCCTTCTGACATCCCTCATTATGGCATTGTCTAAGGTGTGAAATCATAGAGTAGTTCATAGTCAAGGACATGAAATAGCATACAATGTATGGAAATTCATGTCAGAAGAGGCTGTAAAGGGAATACCAATTCCATTGAAAAGCGTGTGTGCAAGAGTACTGGCTGCCACTGGTATTTCAAAGCGAACCTTGGCAAGAATCAGGAAAGATGGGAAAAATATTGAGGCAGGAACAGCAGATCTTTCTCCAGTACGGAAAAATCACAGCCGAAGAAGAAGATTGTTGCAGCTGTAGACAGTTTTGATGAGGAAGTCCTAAGAAGACATCTATAATTTCTACGCTACGCATAAGCAGAGACCGACTCTGCAATCGCTTCTTCCAAAATGGATATCAGTGTATGTTTATGTGAAGAAAGTAGAGAACAATCACACTGAAAGTGAGCACGTGATGGACAGTATTTTGGAGAACATTTCCATAAACTTAGGGACATCTGATTCCAGCACAGATCGGACGGAGAATGAGAATGTAAAGATGGAATAGCGGGCGTAATTCCATTAGGTACCTTCGGACTCTTGAGTAGCAAAGTAGTGATACTAAGGTAAGGCGAATGTTTTAGAAAGAGATGAAACGGATATGCCTGCCGCTCTGGGCTTGAGAACCGTAACCCAAACAACCCCCACTCCTCTACCCTGCTGGCCGGCAATTTAAAACTTCGCGCAGGTTGGTGCCATAACATCTCGTCTCAGCTCTACCTCGCATTGTCATTCTTAGTAACAGTTTTAAACTACTTCATAATAGCTATATGGATCGATTTACGCTGTACCTCTCTTAAATGTTATAACTTTTCAACACACTGTATAATTATGTTAGAAGTTTTCAACACACTGTATAATTATATGGACTAGGCCATGAGGGAGAGATGCTGTTAATTGCATTTTAACTTGTGGCGTACACGCCTGCTGAAGCTGAACCTCCGGGAAGCAGGATATGCTACGGGAATTACCTATTAATTAGTTGGTTTGTTTAACTGCAGTGAGGGAGAACAGAGCAACGTCCGCTGTGAGCCGCTACATAATTAAAGGCACACGTAGACTCCGCGCCTTTTGACACCCGGCTCGTTAAAATTCAGTCTTCTGTATTTTAGAATCTTCATTTTCATAACAAGGCTGTGGCCTTTCACCACTTCTGTTTATTATATATATAACTAGAATCATTCAAGATTGGCGACAGACACGCCATGGATTTATTCCAATTAATCGAAATTTGCAGCTTGATGCTTTACTTTTCGCTGATGATTTAGTTCTCATAGCATCAACTGAAGATGATTTACAATATTCAGTACACAATTTGAATAAGGTCAGTGAAAAATATAACATGGAAATTAATATTGAAAAATCGAAAATCATGTCATTTTGTGGGAAATTCCCTGTACCAAGCAAAATCTGTTTGAATAATAAAATAATAGAAAGAGTAAATACCTTCACTTATCTTGGCTATACACTATCACCTTATGATGAAGTAGATATTGCTGAAAAAATATGTAAATATAATAAAACAATGGGGATCATTAATAAAATCATGAAACCCTCACTAGTACAAAGACACACAAGAACAGGCTTGTATAAAACCTTAGCACAGCCAGTATTAAGCTGCTATGGTAGTGAAGCGTGGACTGTGAAGAATAAAGACGTCAGTAGAATAGCAGCAAGTGAGATGAGGTTTATGAGAGCAACAGCTGGATATACTCGCTGGGATCATAAAACAAATGAGGACCTAATGCAAGAACTTCAAATAGAACCCATTATGCAGTTCATCAGCAAATATCAACTTCAGTGGAAGGGTCATCTCGAACGAATGAATCGATGCAGAATTCCAAAAGCACTGCTTCATTATCATCCATATGGCAAAAGATCTCTAGGCCGTCCAAAGAAGAGATGGACTGAAAATTCTAGTTTGAGACCGTAACAGGCCACTTGGCCTAATACTTGTTAGGAAGATGATGATGATGATGATGATGATGATGATGATGATGATGATTTTCATAACTTCAACTTTATAATGTACGAAAAGTTCACTGATTAAAAATGCGTTGTTTTGTATCCATGTATAAAATATTAAACATAAAATATGAAGAGTGTGATCCCGTAACCCACTCAGCACGTTTGACCAATTCTATGTTTACAATAGAACTTGGTTACAGCGACCTCGTTTTGTGCGACACTTCGCCCATAACGTCAAATATTCTGTGGTCCCAACTAATTCAAAACTATTCTTTGTTCTTAACTTCTATGATAAAATGTCTAGCTTTCATTAATCAGGTAATCTTGTCGTACTTTAATTTTTATTGTAATTGTAAATTTAATATTAATTGTAATTTTATTGTTCATATTATAGTTGTAATCCCCTGGTAGAGGGGCAGAGAAGGCCTGACGGCCTTATCTCTACCAGGTTAAATAAATAAATATAAATACTAATAGGCCTACTAATTCCCCATAAGACATATACTTTCGTACCTTGCTTAATACGACAAACGCATATAGGCCTACATCTACCTCGCATATAACGTCATATTCAACCTCAGTTTGGAAAAAGATTTTCTAAGAACCAAAGTATTTTAAGAAATATTTTGTTGAAATCTCACCCTGACAAATTCTTTACAGTCTCCTTCTGTCATAGGCCTCTGGAATGCAGGCGGATTCCCCACCCCTTGTAACCTGCCCGAATTCATGCGGTATTAGATCAGCTTCGACAGGAAGTTTTCACTAAGTACACGCAGTATGGCCACTAAAAGAAGTGAGTGACGCTTTAGAAGTCATTAGAATTATGAACATGTTCTATGAAGCTAGGGAAGGGAGCAGTGAAATTGCAACTGAAATTATGAACATAGGACGTAATTTAACCCTAGAAAGTGTGTATTGGGCAAGTAGAAGACAACAGAGTAAAATGACTGATTATTTCACTTCTAAGTAAAGTAGTTTGGTGAGTACTGAACAAACTGTTTTAATGCAGAATACTGTATTTATAATTGTAGGCCTACGTGTATTTTATTATGTTCATTGTAGGCTTAAAAGTTGATACATAAATTCAAAATAAGTCTAATTAAGTTTGTTATTTTTCATTTTCCACCTCACTAGATTGATAATGTGAATCTCGGTTACTACGACACTCGTTTATAACAACATAATGTTTAAGGTCCCTTGGATGTCGTTATAACCAAGTTCTACTGTATGTGTAAACCCTCTACCATTATATTTTATTGACTACGTCTATCTATCTGTATGAAATTGTTTGTTTATTTATTTAAAAGAGCCAGGATAAATCATTTTTAGTTTGAATTTACCACCTTATACCATCAGAGCACGCATAGCCTACTTATTTCCACTACGTAATGCGACATTCTAAGGAGATGCACTATCATCCTTACTTTCAACTTCACTCTAGAAAATGCCATTAGGAAAGTCCAGGATAACAGAGAGGGTTTGGAGTTGAACGGGTTACATCAGCTGCTTGTCTATGCGGGTTATGTGAATATGTTAGGAGAAAATCTACAAACTATTAGGGAAAACGCGGAAATTTTATTTGAAGCTAGTAAAGAGATAGGTTTGGATATAAATCACGAAAAGACAAAGTATATGATTATGTCTCGTGACCAGAATATTGTACGAAATGGAAATATAAAAATTGGAGATTTATCCTTCGAAGGGATGGAAAAATTCAAATATCTTGGAGCAACAGTAACAAATATAAATGACACTCGGGAGGAAATTAAACGCAGAACAAATATGGGAAATGCATGTTATTATTCGGTTGAGAAGCTTTATCATCTAGTCTGCTGTCAAAAAATCTGAAAGTTATAATTTATAAAACAGTTACATTACCGGTTGTTCTGTATGGTTGTGAAACTTGGACTCTCATTCTGAGAGAGGAACATAGGTTAAGGGTGTTTGAGAATAAGGTGCTAAGGAAAATATTTGGGGCTAAGCGGGATGAAGTTACAGGAGAATGGAGAAAGTTACACAACGCAGAACTGCACGCATTGTATTCTTCACCTGACATAATTAGGAACATTAAATCCAGACGTTTGAGATGGGCAGGGCATGTAGCACTTATGGGCGAATCAAGAAATGCATATAGAGTGTTAGTTGGGAGACCGGAGGAAAAAGACCTTTGGGGAGGCCGAGACGTAGATGGGAGGATAATATTAAAATGGATTTGAGGGAGGTGGGATATGACGATAGAGACTGGATTAATCTTGCACAGGATAGGGACCGATGGCGGGCTTATGTGAGGGCGGCAATGAACCTTCGGGTTCCTTAAAAACCATTTGTAAGTAAGTAAGTAATAATAGTAATAATAATAATGAGATAATTTAGATATTTATTGTGATACATATAACCATTAAACATTGAGAAACCTCAAACAGCTTTACTGTTAACAATAATTATTAGAAAAATATTTCGTTAGTCTATTCTTAAATTGGTCTGATGTCTGACAGTCCCTGACATTACTCGGTAGGGAATTCCAAAGTCGAGGAACAGCCACAGTGAAAGAAGATGAATATGAGGATGTTCGGTGGGAGGGAATGGATAATATTGAGGAGTGTTGTAATCGTGTGTCTAGGTTATGATGGGTGGATAAATTTTGGAAACGAGACGTAAGATAGACAGGAGTGGAGAAATGCAATATGTGAAAGAGAAGGGAAAGACAGTGGATTTTTCTACGATCTTCTAGACGGAGTCATGACAATATTTCGAGGGATGGTGTTACGTGATCAGCCCGGCGAATATTGCAGACGGAACGGACCCACATATTATGATTTTCTCGTGACCAGAACATAGTACGAAATGGAAATATAAAAATTGGAAATTTATCCTTTGAAAGGTGTAAAAGTTCAAATATCTTGGAGCAACAGTAACATATAAAGATGACTCTCGGGAGGAAATAAACGCAGAATAAATACGGGAAATGCCTGTTGTTATTCGGTTGAGAAGCTTTTGTCATCCAGTCTGCTCTCAAAAAATCTGAAAGTTAGAATTTATAAAACAGTTATATTACCGGTTGTTCTTTATGGCTGTGAAACTTGGACTGTCACTTTGAGAGAGGAACAGAGGTTAAGGGTATTTGAGAATAAGATGCTTAGGAAAATATTTGGGGCTAAGAGGGATAAAGTTACAGGAAAATGGAGAAAGTTACACAACGCAGAACTGCACGCATTGTATTCTTCACCTGACATAATTAGGAACATTAAATCCAAATGTTTGAGAGGGGCAAGGAATGCAGCACATATGGGCGAATCCAGAAATGCATATAGAGTGTTAGTTGGGAGGCTGGAGGGAAAAAGACCTTTGGGGATGCTGAGACTTAGATGGGAGGATATTAAAATGAATTTGAGGGAGGTGGGATATGATGATAGAGACTGGATTAATCTTGCACATGATAGGGACTGATGGCGGGCTTATGTGAGGGCGGCAATGAACCTTCGAGTTCCTTAAAATCTACATGTAAGTACTAATGCGACGTTTTCCTTTTCCTCTTCCGATCATGGGATCCATTCCCTGAGCTGTATGCACACCTCAGCACTATTACAACATATAAAGGTATAAAAATTCCTTCTTGGTAAGCCGTTATAAAGTTATGATTATAACAAGACAATAGCCCACACAAGTCACTTTATAGTTGAGATTTTTCCGGAGCTTTCCTTCAACCCATTAAGAGCAAATGCTGGATAACTTTCGGCGAGTTCACCGTCGTGGAGTAACGGTTAGCGCGTCTGACCGTGTAACAAGTGGGCCAGAGCTCAAATCCTGGTTAGGACAAGTTACCTGGTTGAGGTTTTTCCGTGGTTTTTTTCAACCCATTGAGAGAAAATGCTGGGAAACTTTCGGCTCTGGTCACTGGACTCATTTCACTGGCATTATGTCTTCATTTCATTCAGACGCTAGATAACCATCTCAATTGATAAACTGTCATCAAATAAACCAATTTAGAAAAGACTTCACACGATCTTCTTAATCACTGGAATGTGCTGTACCGTCTGTGTATGTCTTCTAGCTTGTATTCTGTACTAGTCTACGTACTGTAACGCTATTGTTTGTCCCCGACTGAAACGCTGCTAAAGCCATCTCTCCTTGGCCAGGCTGAGCTAACACGGATTCCCCACAACCAATATTGTGACTCTGATTTGAACAAGTGCTGAAAGAAATCGCTTGTGGAGACCATTAGCTGCTCACAGAGTTAAAATTTAATCTTGTAAGTTGTCTAGAAAATTACTGGTAATCTCGAACGAAAGAACGATTTAAACTACGTTTCCCACTCAATTAACTCATACATTGATTAAAGTTCTCGTTAACACTTTGTTAAAACCATAAAATTTACTTAGTCTTACGTTAAAAAAGTGTAAAATTGTTAAAAAAAAAGGTATATACCTTCGACAGACGGCCCGTTTCAACGCTATGTCACGTCATCTTCAGTGTCTCTTGAACCACTGGTGATCTTGACTCTGCGATGTGCATTTGTCGATGGTAGGGGTGGGGGTGTGTTGTTCCTATGGTGGGGGCTGGCTGTTTGTGTGTTATGATGTATTATGACGTCGAATAATGTGTGTGTATTGAACTGCAATTGTGTGTTAAGTATAAATTTAAATTTGAATTTTGATATTGTCCGACAGTCTCTAATATTGTCAGGGAGAGAGTTCCAAAGGCGTGGAATAGATATGCTGAAAGATGATGAGTAGAAGGATGTTCTGTGCAGAGGAATAGAGAGAAGGTACATGTTCCGGGTTCGAGGTAGTGAAAGGTAAACAAAACGAGATGCTAGGTAAGAGGGTGTGGAGGTGCGGATGATTTTAAATAGTAATAAGAGAGAGTTGAAGAATCTTCTTTCTTTAAGTGGACTCCAAAAACAATAATTCTAGTGACGGTGTTACATGATCGAATTTTCTAATGTTACAAACGAAACGAACACAGATATTGTGAACACGCTGTATAACTAGCTGCTTAAAAAATCATCTCAATTCTACGCAATATTTTTTTATCGTTTGCTTTAATGTCAGACTTCATTGCCATACAATTGCGCTGGTAGAGTCATAATGTTTTAGGTATACACTTAATCTTGAATTTTTAATACTACAAATTTTGATTTATAAAATTGTAAAATTTATATATAGGCTAATTTGAGAGCTTTTGTTGTGCACATACTGTATTAACTTAAAATAATTCATAATTTTAATATTGAAAAATTTAGATTTGTTCTAAATAGTTATCATACAGCAATTTATGGCGAAGACTAAGAATGATATTACAAATGCAGCATCCACAGGTACCAGGCACTGAACTCCGGACAGCTGGTGTACGCGAAACCAACGACGCGCGGTTATCTGGCTGAAAGTTCAGTGAACTGGTATCGGCCACGAGAGCTTATGCTTAATGAATCGATCATTATGGAATGGCCGCATGCGGCCCACTAACCACAGTTTTATAACCTCTGTTCAAGGGGATGAGCCATTGTCAATCTAGGTCATTGTTCTATACTTGAGGGAAATGAATTCGAGGTCGGAAATTGTGTGTGTTGGCATATGGTGACAACGTATAAAGGGTAAAATTTATTGTATTTTTCACTTTCTCATTGTACGGATAATTAAGGAGGGTACGGGTGAAATTTTCGTTATTTTCAGTCAAAAAAAAAACATTTTCGTTTTCTTATAAAAATGAATCAGAATCTCTTATTTATGTGTTGAGAAAGTTTCAATACTCTGGGGTGCTCGAAAGCATAAAAATTACGCAATATATACTGGATGTTCATTTCAAAGTGTGTCATGACGTCACTGTTGTGAGTCAGCGATTTGAAGCGAGTTTCAGCTTTCATGTCAGAGAAGTTGCCTATTAATCAAGGCGTTCAATCTGAACTTGAGAACGTGTGCGGTATAACTTGAACGTCGTAGCAACAGATCGCGGTCTGTACGGTCTGTGTGCTACCATAACCTCTTTCGAACTGTGTTTTGCGCCGGCAAGTCGGCAGGGTATTTGTTATCATCGGTTGCATACGGCAACATTCCACAACACAAATCAAATGCTCCGTGTCCATGTTGACCGTCGAAGGTCAACAAATACTGTACGTAAGTAATCGTCTTAACCCTCTCCCCATATCCCGACAGTACGTATTTCCAAACAGTTCACATTCCTGCCACTATCGGGTACGTATCGGTACATACTCTTCAGAATGAACGCCGTACCTAGGCGGGCCTCACAGGTTATACATGCGGAAGTGTAGGAAGATTGTACTCATCGGCTAGCCACATGACGTAAAAAGCCAAATTTTGAAAACACCCAGTATAAGATGTTCATTTCAAAGAAAATGACGTCACTGTTGTGAGCCAAAATAGCTTTTATAACTATTAATCAAGGCGTTCAAAAAGAAGTCGGTATACTTGAACGTCGTAGCAACAGATGGCGGTCTGTACGGTTGTGCTACCATAACCTCTTTCGAACTGTGTTTTGCGGGGGCAAGTCGTCGCAGGGAATTTGTTATCATCGGTTGCGTACGGCAACATTCCACAGCACAAATCAAATGCTCCGTGTCCATGTTGATCTTCGAAGTTAATGTCAACAAATACGTAAGTAATCGTCTTAACCCTCTCGCCATATCCCGACGGTAAGAAAAAACTCACCTCAGTACATGTTTCCAAACAGTTCAGATTCCTGCCACTACCGGCGTTACCGTACGTATCGGTAAGTACTCTTCAGAATGAACGCCGTACTTGCCAGGCAACTTCTCTGGCACATAAGTAATACGCTTCTGTGGAAGTGTAGGAAGATTGAATTCTCTAGGCTCAACGACTAGCCACATGACGGCATACAGCGAGCCATGACACACTTTGAACTGAATACCCAGTAGTGTAAATAAATGGTTTCATCCTTGAACTTCAATTCCATTCATATTTTACAAGTTGTTTTCTCACTTTTGTTTCAGTACATTTATCAGGTTGTAAGTGTAAAGGCTGTTAAAATTTTGACGCTAGGAACATGAAATTTTTACTGCATGCTCTATACACTGTGGTTAGAAAATAGCGCATGAGTTTTATGATTGAATAAATATTTTAAAATAAAAAATTAAATATTTATAGTGGCAATGGAAAATTTATACTTTTAGGTATTCAGTTGTTATAACATTTTTCCCCGATTGTAGTAAGGATAGAGGAAAACTGATACGTGATGTTTTTCTAAATATGCCACTGATATTATTTGGAGCGTTACTACGTGCTACAGGAAAGCATTTTCCATATCTCGACAAACGCATTCTCGCTGTAGTGTGTATCGGGGTTAAACCTGCATCTACACGGCTCAGTTTTTCATGCGCGTATTCATGCAATCTGGAAAGAATATTGAAATGATCAAGTTAAAACGTAGTTCAATTAGGATGCAAGAAGATTTTGTGTCTACATGGTGCGCCGTTTTGAACGTCGTCTTCACTGAAATATTAATTAATATTAAATATCAATCTTGCATTCATTGCTTGAATTCGTAAAGTTGAAGAAAAATTGAACCGTGTAGATCCATTCATGCTCGTCGATTTACGGGGAAACAGTTGGCGACACTGACTAAACAAAAGAACGACCATGCGATAAATTGATAGTGATAAATGTAGCTGCAAAAAGTATCGCGATGTATGACAATGATTAGTTGGAATTCAAAATTTCATTACACTTACTGGTCGAAAATGGAATGATGCCATATAAACGAAATAGACTGATTTAATTTTAGTAGTAAAATAACTGTTTGTAGTCTAATTGTACTAGTTCTTCAGTCTTCTCTGACAAATCAGATTTTTTATGAATTGGAGTTTGATTGTAGGCAACTCAAATAAGGAATACTACAGTCATATATTTGTGACTTAGAGGATTCTAGTGGAAGAAGAGAGGTTTCATCACAGTCTAGTATATAGTGTTACGAAGCTTGAGTTGTGAGGGTGCTAGGAACAAAAGACTGTGCCGGTACTATTTCGAATTGTCTGTAATGAGGCGATATTAGCGATCCTAGTGGTCAGCAACTATCTATGGATGCATATTTACTACGTATTGAGCTTCGTGACTGTATATAGACTGTGGTTTCATCGTGAATTTTGGAGCAGATTTTCTGTGATTTTTTGCTTTCTTTGTTATAATATTTCATTCTCAAAATTTCTAGAGATATTTCAAAATATAAGCCTACTCCACAGTCTGAATAAACTATATCTTTAAAAAAAAATCGTTAAGTAAACATACAGAAGGAGAGAGCTATTGCGTAGGTACATTTCCATATTATTCTTTCGGAAATCGAATTTGATTTCGCTTCGCTGGTAATCATAGTATTAACTATAATCTACAGAGGGTGTGTATTCAGTGTATTGTAATACGTTTTACCCAGTCAAGTGGTAATGACGCAGCGTCTAGTCATGCGTGCTTTCTGTTCTTCCTCACATCTATGAGTTTGAGCAGGAAACACAAACATGTTCAACATAATGTGATGCAGATAGATGGGTCGCTGTCTTCTGTTCATCCAGGCACATAAGAAGACGTATCAAGTTAATAGGGTAGGCTACCTATATGTGTCTTGTTGCAGTGCCCTAGAAAAGCGGTAAAATATTGCCCTCTGTGTTTCAAACTCCAGATTTAAAATCTTGGTGGATTAAAACGGAGATATTTTATTCATAAAGATAATATGAAGCACGTTAATTCGAAATTCCTCCCCATTTCTGTCACCACCACCACCACCACCATCATCATCATCTTATTATTATTATTTGTTTTTCTTCTAACATACTATCATGCTACAAAGAGTTCACTCTCTATTGTTTCTGTTCTTACGAGTAATGGCATAGGCTTCTGAGTTGATTGTTCCACAGCGTGTCAATTCGTCGACCAGAATCACTCCTTGAGTCCCAGAAAAGTCGTCATGATCTTGTCAACTGTAGATACTGACTTGAAATTTTTCTTCCGAGAAGAATTTGTGTGATGCCACTTCATGAATTGCCTTTTTGTCCCAGGCTCGATGTGATGAGTTACTTCTCCCGTGACAATGTTCATGTATTGCTGTCATTTTTATGCAGGGACATCATTTTATTTTTACTTCAATTTTTATTGTACCTGAGTTTTTGAATGTATTTCACTCCCACCCCTTCTACTAGTAAAGTTCAACCGTTCCTCCATACAGGGCCGAGGGCGCGTAAGCAGTACTGAGTTAGTGAGTATAGTACGTTCCAGAAATATGTTCGCGTTTTCCAGTGACGAAAGAGCTTTCAATATTGAATCATATTTTTGCACAGGCACTGTCGTCCGTTTGCCTACGTTGCATCCCGGTTTCCCTACCCTCTTCTGTTCGCCCCTCTGTAAAGGCTAGTGGCTGGGCTATCTTAGCTCTTTTCTGAAAACATTAATTTCTGTTAGGAATTGGACGTCTACGTAATATTATACAAGAGTTTAAAATAACTTAAATAAAAGGGCCTCGTTAAGTAATTAACTGCCACGTGATCCCCCCTTTCTACGTCCCTGCGACAAAACCACTTGAATGGACAGTAGATTGCATTTCTGAGTAATTTTATCTTTTCTGATCGGGCAGAAGTGAAGATTGAATTTACAGTACGTAAGGTACTCTTTTATACAGTAGGTACAGCATTATTTCAACATGAGTTACTAAATATAAAGGACGAAACTGGTAATTAGAATTAGGTACAATAGTCTATAGTGTGATAATATGCACAAAAGAACTGAAGCCTGTGTCGAAATGAACGGCCACCATTTTCAAAAATGTGTTTAAATATCCATATTATGATTATTTTTCAATTTAATTTCATTCTCTATATTGTACGCTAATGTGCTGTAACAGTACAATATACACTGCATAATGAATACGTTCGCATGGATAACTCAGTTCGTGAAAAAACACTTATTCTTAATACAGTACTGTACTTTGATTAAAGAAAAACCTAATGAAAATTATCAAACTCAAAATCGCGATATTTCCTAGTTTACGTAAATGGATGAACTACTTTTCTTCCATCCTATACCTAGTAGAGTGATTTGTGTTTTACGCCAGTATCATCGAACTCCAGTCTTGGAGGGGGAGCAAACGGTGTTTCCGGTTCTCTAAAGGTATAGACAGGTTAATATTAAAAATGTTAGTAAAAATAAAATAATGTCCCTGTGTATGCGTATATGTATATACAAAATTCCGGCATACCGGCGACGCTGATATAACCTCTGCAGTTGCGAGCGTCTTTAAATAAACCACAATTTGCATTTGTTTCTTCGTGTTCTGGAACTTATTTCTAAAGCTTCGGAAATACTCGTTTTGTCTGGCAACTCCAAAGAAGTGAACTCAGCGTACACGACTCCTTTGATTATGCAATACATTTTTTGCCCTAATAGTCTAAGTAGCTATATGTTGTTCTGAAAATTCAGATCTATTCCTGATCACGGTCACCGTAGAAAGACTAAAAACGGACATCATAAAGCTTGTTATGTAAATAAGAAAAACTTGCGTGCCTCATTTTGTGAATGAATACTGAGATAGATTGCTCTGAATTAAGTGTTTGTTCACGAAGCATGAAAAATAATTTTACAAATGTGCTCTTAACTTAAACGACCCGAGCATAGAGCATGGAAACGCGTGATGAAGTGGGAGCAGTAATTATAGCCATCAATTGCGCAAGGATATTAAAAAATATAATCTAATTCAAATTAACCGCAACGGATTAATAACGAATAACAGCGTTTTGCCCCGCAAATCTGTCTGTCAGTCTCTGTCTCCCTCCCTCTCGGAGTAATTTATTTTTTATTTGTATCTCGCGCTCTCTGTAATGGAGCGACGCGAAATTAATGGGGCGACCCTCTTCTGAGCTGTAACACGAACACTGCAAATTAACGAAACATTTGTTTCTCGCAACATATTCCTAATTAAGAGGAAAAGAAGTACAACAGACATGGAGCTGTTGCTTTTCTTAAGGCACATAGTTAAATCCGATTGTGGAGAACAAAAATACACGGGATTCATTATTATTATTATTATTATTATTATTATTATTATTATTATTATTATTATTATTATTATTATTATTATTATTATTCAATTTCCAAGTTTATAGAACCCTATTTTACCCGAAGGTATATTACGCTGTAATTAAATCATACATATTATAGCCCTGTACAAATAGTTACATAAAATATATACATAATTATGACATCAAATACACATATTACATTAAATGTATGACAATAAAAATCATAGTTACATTATCAAATACAAAGATATAAGATAAAATAGATATAATGTATAGAAATAGATACACAATATATGAAATGCAGACATATTACATACAGTACTTTCCAGGACATATCACACACAGACTTGTTACTTAAAAAAAATAAATAAAAATAAGTGAGCATTTCGTAGAAATATACATATTACTTTTAAGGACGTATATGGCATAAAATGACATGAAATAGACACGTGACATACAAATGCATGTTCATCACATAAGGCATAGACATATTATATACAATACACAGAAAAGACAATAATAGAAAGGAAAATTACATAAAAACATATATGATATGAAACAGTGAAATTATAGCTATTATTATTGTGATTATTACTATTATTATTAATAGTAGTAGTATCTCCTTTTATTGCAGCCTGTTTTGCTCTGTTGGATGTTAGATTAATGATAAAAAATAGAACCTGAATATACACACATATCATCATCTAGAAAGATACAACATTTTAGTCCCAGAACAATTTGGATTTAGGAAAATAAAGGCACAGAAAATGCAACATTTAGTTTAACTGACAAAATTCTGAAGGCAGTAAATAAAAAATTACAAGTTGGAGGGATTTTCTGTGATTTATCCAAAGCATTTGACTGTATAAATCATAAAATGCTGCTAGATAAATTAGATTATTATGGAATTAAAGGTGTTGCACACCAATGGTTTCACTCATATCTCATAGATAGGAAACAGAAAGTTGAAATCAATACAAGTATGAAATCTACATCGACATGGGGAACTATTAATAATACTTTCGGTCCTGGACCCCGGACTTTTCACCGGGAATTCCTCAAGGATCAATATTAGGTCCCCTACTTTTTCTAGTGTTTATAAATGATCTTGCCCCCTAATAAAAGATGTAGGTCATCCCATATTATTTGCAGATGACACAAGTTTAGTAATTACAGCCAATAACTCCAACACATTCCAATCTTCAACAGAGGAAATTCTCTTCAAAATATGTGACTGGTTCTCGGTCAATAAATTAGTATTAAATTGTAATAAAACTAACATAATCCAATTTAAATCATGTCCAAATTCAACGTCGCAAATTTCTAGCGCAATAATTAATAATAGATCCCTATTAGAAACAACAACAACCAAATTTCTTGGCTTAAAAATCGATAATGTGTTAAATTGTATAAATCATATTAAAGAAATTACTCCCAAACTAAATCCATCTTGTTTTGCTATTAGATCTATGCAAAAGATAGTAAATATCAATACCTTAAAAACAATATACTTTGCATACTTCCACTCAGTAATGAGTTTTAGAATAATATTCTGGCGAAATTCCACAGATAGTAACAATATATTTCTATTACAAAAAGAGTAATTAGAATAATAGTAGGTGCCAAATCTAGGGAATCGTGTAAGACTATTTTCAAAAACTACAAATCATGCCCATGGCTTGGCAGTATATCTTTTCATTAATAACCTTTCGTATGTAATCGTGAAAACTTTGTAACTAATTCAACAGTTCCTAGCATAAATACACGTCAACAAATGACTTTCATATTCCATCGGAAAGTCTATCGTGCTATCAAAAAGGAGTGCGTTATATGGCAGTAAAAATTTTAATAGCCTCCTATCGATATAAAAAAATGAAACTCAAAACATAAGATTATTTAGGGCCAAATTAAAGAAGTACCTAATTTTTCACGCCTTCTATTCTGTAGGTGAATTCATGACATTCAATAACACTTCATGAAATTGATACTAAAACTTTGTATTGTACTAGTAGACTATATTGTAAACCTCGTCTGTATATATTTCATCTAGACTGTGACTATAAATTAAGACTTTATAATAGTATTAAGTTTTTTTACTTGTTCCATATTCTAGCTGTAAGCATGTATCAATACCATGGAATGTTAATAAATACAATACAATACACACATACACACAAACAAAATTAACACATGTATATACCCTTTCTAATTGCATTAACTACATCTTCTCTCACTATGGCAGAAACACATTAACTAGCTATTTACAGTGAATTGTGAATATGTGATATGAATTTCTGAAATTCTCTTATTATTATTATATTATTATTATTATTATTATTATTATTATTATTATTATTATTATTATTATTATTATTATTATTACAGTACTGAATTATTATTGTAGACCTATAGACTTTCATTTCAAATTTCCCACTTTAAATACTTATTTCAATTAAATTGAATTAACAAAAAAAAAATGCCAATTTATATATTGAGTTGGAAGTTTAAAACAAGTGTTAATTGCATTTTAGGTTTCACCCCCTCGTCTGAAATTTCAAATGGTACCCCTATACTATGGTATTTAAATTTGAAAGAACAGTCAATTGTTTATACATGAATGGGTTATTTGAGAATTCACACATCCTTCGCTATAAGTCTTGAGAAAACTGAAAAAAAGGGGGCTCCTGTGGTTTATAAAATATACTGAATGTTCCGTCTTATCTTTTATTATGAATTTTTCTTATGGATTACAATATTTCTGAATATTTTAAAGAAACGTTTAATTATATTTGAGAGCGCCAAGATGCCTTAAATACGTGGACATGTGTTGTTTCTCAAATACTAGAAATGATTTCAGTAAAAAATTATAATTATTTGTATCCTATGTAAGAAAGAAAGCTAATTAAATAAGCATGTAGTACATAATGTATTTTGTCCTTCATATTTCAAAATGAAAATAACAATTTTAAATGTATTAAAGTGAAAGCATCGATATCTTATTGAAGTCTCGCACTACAGCTGCTCAGAAACTCTCTTCGTAAAATCTTTTTTTTTTTCCATCATCTTCTAGGAACTACTATAATGACACCATCACTTAAAATAGGCAGACATGTCTACTTTCTTCTATAGACTTGCAAATTCATGTATTAATTTCAAAAACACAATAAATCTGTTTTAGCTAAAAATGGACTTGTGTAGTTTCTCAAAAAACTGATTCACGTTTTATTCTCTTGTTCTCATATCTTTTGCTTGCTATCATCGTCTGGAAACCTCGATTTTTTAAATTGTCAGTTGGTTGCAGGATGAAAACACAGTTTATTTTGGGTAATATATAATTAATTATATTTACTAAGCTAAATGTTCAACATGTGCTCCATTGTAGGCTAGACAGCAATACAACGTACTAATTCCGGAACTCCTCTACATGGTATTGTCATAGTATCAAAACCATACATAAATCCAAACTTCAGCGCGTCTGGCAGCGAAAGCAAGTGGCCCGGGTTCGAATCCCGGTCGGGGTAAGTTACCTGGTTGAGGTTTTCTTCCGGGGTTTTCCCTCAACCCAATACGAGCATATGCTGGGTAACTTTCGGTGCTGGACCCCGGACTCATTTCACCGGCATTATCACCTTCATTTCATTCAGACGCTAAATAACCTAGATGTTGATACAGCGTCGTAAAATAACCCAATAAAATGAATAAAATCCAAACTTTGGCTTTTATTAATTTCTGTCCTGTTTAAAAATTTGAACTATTAGTTTTATATTATACAGCCTTAATTAATTTCGTTTGTGTTGCTACCTGAAATAACCTGTAATCAACAATCGTCTTTGTAGCTTTATTCTCTTCAGCTCCAATCACCAGTAACAAAAATTCAGGTTGCCAGCCGACGATAGAAAACAAAATATGTGAGAACAAATGAATGAGATGTATAAACAATTGAATACTCGTTCAGGTTTAAGGGGAGAGGATTGTATTTTTTGGTGAAAAATGAGTAAATTTAAAAAAAAACTTTCTTTAAAATACTCTGTGATATGTGTGGAATGCATAGCATAACATTTTATGGGTATTTGTGCCCTTATCGGATGTTGAGTCGCCATTTTTAAACTTCCTGCGTTATGGATTTTTAAATCATTCGCCCACTTTTATTGTTGTTTTCGGTAAATTAAATTGTAAAAAAAAAAAAAAAAAAAAAAAAAAAAAATTCTTTAAAATACTCTTTGATATGTGTGGAATGCATTGCATAACATTTTGTGGGTATTTGTGCCCTTATCGGATGTTGAGTCACCATTTTTAAACTTCCTGCGTTATGAATTTTTAAATCATTCGCCCACTTTTATTGTTGTTTCCGGTAAATTAAATTGTCAAAAAAAAAAATTTTTAAAATACTCTGTGATATATGTGGAATGCATTGCATAACATTTCGTGGGTATTTGTGCCCTTATCGGATGTTGAGTCATATGTTTTTTAAACTTCCTGCGTTATGGATTTTTAAATCATTCGCCCACTTTTATTTTTGTTTCCGGTAAATTAAATTGTCAAAAAAATGTTCTTTAAAATACTCTGTGTATATGTGTGGAATGCATTGCATAACATTTTGTGGGTATTTGTGCTCTTATCGGATGTTGAGTCACCATTTTTAAACTTCCTGCGTTATGGATTTTTAAATCATTCGCCCACTTTTATTGTTGTTTCCGATAAATTAAATTGTAAAAAAAAAAAAAAATCTTTAAAATACTCTTTGATATGTGTGGAATGCATTGCATAACATTTTGTGGGTATTTGTGCCCTTATCGGATGTTGAGACGTGATTTTTAAATTTCCTGCGCTATGGATTTTTAAATCACATGCCCCCTTTTATCGGTTTCCAGTAACTTCATTTTTTTTTTTGCTACATTGCCAGACAAAAATGGATATAATTTCTTAACAATTAAAGATGCATGCATGAAATTTAGAACAACACATTCTTTAGACTATTAGGAAACTTTTCTCTGTAACAGAATTTTGTTAATTGATTTCATTTTAAGAATACGTCCGTTTGTTTGCAAGAAAGGAAATCAGAAAATTGTTATTGAAATTTTAATTATTTTTTTTACAAAAGTAGGGACCAATATCAAACTTCTGTTACAGACAGTTTGTAGAACATGCTTTGCAAATACATTGCAAAAAACTGTTTGAATCTATCTTTAAAAACGCTTTAGATATATCGGTTTTAGTACAATCCTGCATTGGGTAGATTTTTTTTTTTCAAATTTTGGGCTCCCAATTTTTTTTTTGAAGTTGAGTTGCCACAGCTATGAGCTCTCTACATACAAAATATTAATATTTTACACCAAACAGGAAAAAAGTTAAAAAAATACCATCCTCTCCCCTTAAGTAGCAAAATATAGGGGTGCTATCTGAAATTTCAAAAACGAGGTTGGGGGTGAAACTTAAAATGCAATTTTAACACTGGTTTTGGACTTCGCCCGCAATACCTAAGTTGACATATTTTTTTTACAATTAAATTTAATTGAAACAAATAGGCCTAATTGTTTAGTCCTGTTTAGTTTTGAAATGAAAGCCTGTATAATATTTTGCTTATTAATTTACAAATGGTCTTCATACCGCTAGCTGGTTTAAAACCTGTTGCTTGTAGATAATTCTATTCCTGTTTAAGACCAATTAATGAACTTTACTGTCCGTTTAATTTATATTGCGGACTATTTATATTTATACAGAGTCATTCAGTAAAAGCTGAAAAAATGAAATATCAAATAGGGGATGCTTTACAGAACATTTTGAAATAGGGAACTTTGGGTCTGCAAAGTCAGATTATGGAGATACGAGCTTAAATATATCTATCGCTGTCGTTTACCGATTTCCATATTATCTGAATTTATTAAACTAACATTTATTTACACTTATTTACGTTTGTTTAAATTTTAAAACAATTTTCATACAGTTTACAGATATGAATTAATAACGTACTGTATGTACTGCGGTGATCAGATCATGTACTACAGCGACAACTGTTTATTTATTTATTTATTTATTTATTTATTTATTTATTTATTTATTTATTTATTTATTTATTTATTTATTTATTTATTTATTTATTTATTTATTTATTTATTTATTTATTTGTGTATTTACAGAGGTGTGAAAATTATTAGAATAATCTTAATTTTAAAGGTTTTTAATAGTTCCTTCACAAATATTCATTGAATTGATGAATATTGGTATATAATATTATTATACTGATGTAGGATATATTTACTACTAACAATGCCGGAAAGCATTGTTGTACATTAGTTTTTTCTTATTTTACAATTGTTATTTGGAATTCAGAAATTATTATATTATGTTGGCGGAATTGGAAACATCAAAAATTAATTAAGAAATGCTTTAAACAAATTGTTCTTTGTGTTTACATTGTTGTGAAGGTTCAAATGAACGTATACATCTGTTTTGTGCATATAATTTTTTATGTTTCCAATTCGCCAACATAATATAATAATTTCTGTCGTTTACCGATTTAATAATTGTAAAATAAGAAAAATAACAATGTACAGTAATGCTTTCCGGCATTGTTAGTAGATTTTAAATATATCCTACATCAATTATACCAATATTCATCAATTCAATTAATTTTTGAAGGAACTATTAAAAGAACCTTTAAAATTAAGATTATTCTAATAATTTTTATTTATTTATTTATTTATTTATTTATTTATTTATTTATTATTTTGCTAATAATTGTAACAAAATATAATATATAGAGAAAAACTTTAGCTCGCCCCTGAAAGAGTAGAACTCGTGCTCAGGGGCGGATTCCTGAATTGAAATTAATAATTATACAATACAATTTGTCTTATGTCTTATGTTGGACTGATTGTTTTAGTAAGTGTGTAATAAGAAGATTAAAGAAATACGTAAACATGGCTCAGTAATCGAGTTGTTTATAATCTCATTAGCAACAATGTGGATCTGTAGCACGTTGCCATTTTTGAGCGCTGTAGTACAAAAGACTCCAAAGTGCTTGCTCGTCTACCTGTAGCGGCAAAATATGAACAGTAGCGGCTGTGGAACCTGCTGTTTGCAACTTTTTCACGCTACGTGCATCTTTAAAGTACCGACATATGAACAGCGTTCTCAGGCTTGTAGCTGCAGCGGTTTTTATATTACTTTTGTTGGAACTTTTACAGCGGTTGTGGAAAATGTTGTTAACCAAGTGTACTGTATAGACCAGGGTTGGCCATCTTAAGGGTATAAGTACGTGAACGACCACAAATACAGGGACATCATTTTATTTTTACTTCAACTTTTATTGTACCTGAGTTTTTAATGTACTTCACTCCCACCCCTTCTACTAAGGAAGTTCCAACTCCACACAGAACCAAGACCGCAGATAGTAAGCAGTACTGAGTTACTGAGTATAGTACGTTCCAGAAATATGTTCGCGTTTTCCAGTGACGAAAGAGCTTTCAATATTGAATCATATTTTCGCACAGGTACTGTCCGTTTGCCTACGTCGCATCCCGATTTCCCCACCTGCTTCTGCTCGCCCCTCTGTAAAAGCTGGGCTGTCTTAGCTCTTTTCTGAAAACATTAATTTCTCTTAGGAATTGGACGTTTACGTAATATTATACAGCTGTTTAATTTAACTTAAATAAAAGGGCCTCGTTAAGTAATTAACTGTCACGTGATTTCCTCCCTTTCTACAATCCTGCGGCATAACCACTTGGACGGACAGTAGATAGCATGTCTGAGTAATTTTATCTGTGCGGGTCGAGCAGAAGTGAAGACTGAATTCACAGTACGTAGAGTAAGTACAGAATTATTTCAACATGAGTTACTAGTACGAAGGACGAAACTGGCAATTGGAATTAGATGCAATAGTCTATAGTGCGAAAATATGCACAAAAGAACTGAAGCCTGTATCGAAATGAATGGCCACCATTTTCAAAATTGTGTTTAAATATTCATATTATGATTATTTTTCAATTTAACTTCTTTCTCTATATTGTATGCTAATGTGCTGTAGACAGTATAATATACACTGCATAATGAATACGTTCGCATGGATAACTCACTTCGTGAGTAAAAACACTTATTCTTAATACAGTACTGTACTTTGATTAAAGAAAAACCTAATGAAAATTATCAAACTCAAAATCGCGATATTTCCTAGTTTACGTAAATGGATGAACTACTTTTCTTCCATCCTATACCTAGTAGAGTGATTTGTGTTTTACGCCAGTATCATCGAACTCCAGTCTTGGAGGGGGAGCAAGCGGTGTTTCCGGTTCTCTAAAGGTATAGACAGGTTAATATTAAAAATGTTAATAAAAATAAAATGATGTCCCTGTATTATCAGAAAATGCAGGCTCTAAATTTCTAAAATTTTGTAAGAAAATGAACTCACAATTGGACAAAAATTACAAGGTACCACAACAAGACTTATTAGAACTTAACTATCTGATAAAAGTATAAGAAAGTTACTAATAATATTTTTCAATCCAGTTTTATCAAAGTATGAAAAAAAAAAGAACAACAAAATTCTGCAGTTACCTAATTTGGTAACTGTAACATTATTATGGTTTCTCTGACATCTTTAATATTTTTCCTGCATGTAATAAACACATATTTCTGAAAAGTAGACTACTCTCAGACATGTAGAGTTGTTTAATTGTATTAAAATAATTTTTATTTCTCCTATATAAAATATATTAAAATTTACATAATATTTTGTGACATAATTTTTCTATTTTCAAAGAAATGGGCATTATTGTAGTCTATCGTTTTGCATAAATGCATGTTAAATCAGTGTACAAAATTTCAGAATTCTATCTCTAATGGTTGTGGAGTTATGAAATATCATCTGTGAAAATTTTCAAATTTTGTAAAATTTAATTTAAGTAAAAAGTGAACTCTAAAAAATATTAGTAACCTTTATACTTTTATCAGATATTTAAGTACTAATAAGTCTCGTTGTGGTACCTTGTAATTTTTGTCCAATTGCGAGTTCATTTCCTTTTAAAATTGTAGAAAATTAGAGCCTTCATTTTCTGATAATATTTGTGGTCGTTCACGTACATATACCCTTAATACTTCTCGAGGTCTAAATTTAATATAGAGAACTCTTATCAGTGGCCGGACCATGTCTTAAGTCTAGTTTTATCGATACGGAAAAAAATAGAAGTTAAGTACATAAAATTTAATAAATAAAGGTTAAATGACTGGAAATTTGTCATTACTTACAGAAAATAGTACTAGAAAAATTATTCCTTTTTCGGAAATAATAAACATAAAAATCTTGTAAAACATAAATGTTATGGTCCTTAAATAATTGAAATCAAGCAAGCAGTGACCAAAGCATTGGAATGAAGGCAACCAGATATCTTTTGTTTTGATTTTTAGTACTCTGACACCCATGACCAAGATAAGCAACTTTAAATTCAACTGTAACCAACCGACAGAGATAACAATTCAGCATCTGTACCTCAGAGCAGTGTTGCCAACTGGACGGAAATTCCGTCAAAACTGATGGTTTTTCTACGTAGCGGACGGGAAAAAATGGCTTTGACGGGTGACGGATTTTCTGGCGGAAATTATGATTTACATTGTCTTTGACATATTTAGCTGCTGTAACTTTTAATTGTTTAATTTTTTAGAGATTTTAATTTTTATTTGAAGAGTCCTGCCTGTTTCGTAGTATGTTTAAGAATCCCCGTTTCAGATTCCTCGTAATTAAGTTACATGTTGAAGAATTATTATTTTAATCAGGATTAGTAAGTAAGTTGTGTTAAAATATGTATATAAATATATTATTATATTACAAATGGCTTTTAAGGAACCCGAAGGTTCATTGCCGCCCTCACATAAGCCCGCCATCGGTCCCTATCCTGTGCAAGATTAATCCAGTCTCTATCACCATATCCCACCTCCCTCAAATCCATTTTAATATTATCCTCCATCTACGTCTCGGCTTCCCTAAAGGTCTTTTTCCCTCCGGTCTCCCAACTAACACTCTATATGCATTTCTGGATTCGCCCATACGTGCTACATGCCCTGCCCATCTCAAACGTCTGGATTTAATGTTCCTAATTATGTCAGGTGAAGAATACAATGCGTGCAGTTCTGCGTTGTGTAACTTTCTCCATTCTTCTGTAACTTCATCCCTCTTAGCCTCAAATATTTTCCTAAGCACCTTATTCTCAAACACCCTTAACCTATGTTCCTCTCTCAGAGTGAGAGTCCAAGTTTCACAACCATACAGAACAACCGGTAATATAACTGTTTTATAAATTCTAACTTTCAGATTTTTGACAGCAGACTGGATGATAAAAGCTTCTCAACCGAATAATAACACGCATTTCCCATATTTATCCTGCGTTTAATTTCCTCCCGAGTGTCATTTATATTTGTTACTGTTGCTCTAAGATATTTGAATTTTTCCACCCCTTCGAAGGATAAATCTCCAATTTTTATATTTCCATTTCGTACAATATTCTGGTCACGAGACATAATCATATAGTTTGTCTTTTCGGGATTTACTTCCAAACCGATCGCTTTACTTACTTCCAGTAAAATTCCCGTGTTTTCCCTAATCGTTTGTGGATTTTCTCCTAACATATTCACGTCATCCGCATAGACAAGAAGCTGATGTAACCCGTTCAATTCCAAACCCTGCCTGTTATCCTGAACTTTCCTAATGGCATATTCTAAAGCGAAGTTAAAAAGTAAAGGTGATAGTGCATCTCCCTGCTTTAGCCCGCAGTCAATTGGAAAAGCATCTGACAGAAACTGACCTATACGGATTTTTGCTGTATGTTTCACTGAGACACATTTTAATTAATCGAACTAGTTTCTTGGGAATACCAAATTCAATAAGAATATCATATAATACTTCCCTCTTAACCTAGTCGTACGCCTTTTTGAAATCTATGAATAACTGATGTACTGTACCCTTATACTCCCATTTTTTCTCCATTATCTGTCGAATACAAAAAATCTGATCAATAGTCGAACTATTACGCCTAAAACCGCACTGATGTTCCCCAATAATTTCATTTACGTACGGAACTAATCTTCTCAAAAGAATATTGGACAAAATTTTGTACGACGTCAACGAAAGTGATATATATTGGGTATTATTGTTTTTTTTAGTTTTGATATATTCTGACGGATTATACAATTTATGTGTTGGCAACACTGCCTCAGAGCCACCGGTGCGAACCGCCAATTCAGTTGCTTTTAAAATACAATTAAGTGGTTAACACGGCTCCCTGAGGGAAGAAAGTAAAGCTGGAAGGTTCGTGTCGTAGATTTAAGGCATGTAAAAGAATCTGTTCCAGATTGGGGGTTAGAGACTCGAATTTCAACACTTAATAACCTCTGAAGTTTACAGACATGTGCAAATTATTAGACTCAAACGATAATATATATGATTCAAACAACATTTATTCTACAAAACACATTTGTTACACACTGTTTGCAACAATTAATATTTAGTATGAAACCCTTCGTTCTATATCATCAATTTTATGCGGTTTGGCATGCTGATCATGAGATTTTCACATCGTTTCCAGATGCCTTCATCCCTGTGCCATATTTGGATAAATGCTTCTATGAGGTCCACACTGACACTACCAAACATTAATGTGAAAATTAAATTTTTATTCTGAACACTTCTCATGCTTTCCACACTTCATATTGGCAATGCCTATATGTGTGAAGTAGATGCCTTCTAAATTCACAAAAAATTGCCCTATTTCAAGGCATTATGAAATATTTCACATGAGAAAATAGGGCTTTTATTCTTTGACCACTCCTCATGTTTCCCTTAGTTATTTGCTAGAAAGAGTTATTCCGTTAAAATAGACGTTGTCTCCTAAATTCACAATAGTAATATGCGTTACAAGAGCGGTATGTTGACGTTTTAATGTTCGAAGAAAAGATTGAAAAAGCGAAACGTAGTTGAGCTTTTTTAATTTCCGAGAACATGAAAACAAACATACCGCTCGTGTATCGTACATTATTTTGTGCGAATATCGTTTATTACATACCTGAAAGACGAATTTCTAATTAGTTGCAATGAAATCTCCGTGTTGGTTTCTGTTTAATGACGGCAACTTCGGAAAACCAAAATATCTTTCTTCAACATTGTTGCTATAAAATGTTTTCTGTGTTTACTATACTCCAGCAGGCCGTGATATACGTCTGTCATTTTCCCCCAGTCTATAAATGCGAACTTAAAACAAACGGTAAGGTTATATAATGATTTATTTTTCATTTTAATATTTTAACAATATTATTTATATAACATATTGCAGTAATAACATCCGCATCTGGAATCTTGTTGATTTTTTCACTGCTTCCTGAATGTTACTTGTATCAGGAATGCAATAAGTTTCGTGGAGTAGTAGACTTTACTTAATTTTTGCAAATATTTAAAAACAATAATTAACATTGCAATTTAGGTGAAATTGCAGTGGTAAGTTTCCAATTTATAATTATTACTATGTTAAACGTCTCTAAAAATAATATGTTAAAAGCCTAAAGCAGTAAAATGAATGTCGCGCTTAAGCGGTAAGAAGAGGGAAATTGTTATGTGTGTTACGTTGGGAATACTGAATGTGGTATTTCACACTTACCGCGTGTTGGTTCTGTGCGGAAAACAAGCAAATACGCACGATCTCTCACAAAATTCGTTATATCCTAAGACATTATAAAACATTTCATAGAATAGAATGAGGCTTGTATTCTGTGTACACTTGTCATTTTCCCAGACACCTTCCGTTAGGAAAATAAACTATTCCGTTAAAATAGACAATAACTTCTGAACTCACAAAAGAAGTTTCTCCTATTCTAAAACCATATAAAAGAATTCATATTCTGCTTATATTTTGTTAGTTATTCCGTTAAAACAGATATGTCACAAAAAGTGTGTCCTATTCCAAGACGTTATAAAACATTTCATATGAGAATATGGGGTTTTTATTCTGAACACATGTTATATCGCAAAACATTTTTAATATAAAAATACTAGTAATTTTTTTTTTTTTTTTAATAAATAGAATTGTCTCCTATTCCAAGATATTTAAAAATATTTTCTAAGAGAAAACAAGGCTTTTATTCCGTGAACACGCACCATGTTCCTGGCAAAAGTCAGAAAGTCATTGTTAAAATGTATAATGTCATTAGACACTTAATTTGCAAAAGAATATTCTGCTATTTTCAGACATTATGAAACATTTCATATGAGAAAATAAAACACTCATCATGTTCCCGCAAATTTTGTTAGGAACATACGAGTGAGTTTTTCTGTTAAAATATATCTGCAGTACTCGGGGAAAAGTGACATAAGTCAGTTTCCACAAACTTTTTTTGATAATTTATTGACAACTTACACTGGTTTATGTCGATTTGATTTTCTTCTGTTTGAATTATTGTAATGAGAGGTATGCTTACGTATTTTCTTTCTCCAAGCGTGCAGATGTTCCGTAAGTTGTCAATAAATTATCAAAAAAGGTTTGTGGAAACTGACTTGTGTCACTTTTTCCGAGCACTGCAGATATAATGTCTTTTAAATTCACAAAATAATGTACTCATACTCATACTAGTTATCATAAAATATTTCTTATGTGAAAATTAAACTTCTATTCTCAATACTCATATTTTCCATGTTTCAGCATAAGTTAATCCGTTAAAATAGATAATGTTTTATAAACTCACAAAAGAATATTCTTCTACTCCAAGAAATTATGGAAACAAAATATGAGAAAATAAAGCTTTTATTCTGGAAACTCATCTCGTTCTCCGTATATTTTGTTACGAAAATGCGAGTAAGTTGTGGTAAAATATATAATATTTTGTAAATTAACAGAAGAAGTTTTCTTACTCCAAGACGTCGTAAAACGTTTTATATATGAAAGTGAAGCTAATATTCTGAATAATCATGTTCTCCATGCCTCATGTTATGCAAAATAGAAGAAAGTTTATCCGTAAGATTGAGAAAGGTCCTAAAAATTCCCAAAATAAAGGTCTCCTATTCCAAGACATTTGAAACATTTCATGTAAGAAAATGAAGCTTCATCACATTTACGTATGGTCCAAGCTTCACTTCCAAACATGAGAACAGGTCTCGCCAGTGTTTTATAGGCTTTAATTCTTGTGTGTTTTTGGACATAATAATAATAATAATAATAATAATAATAATAATAATAATAATAATAATAATAATAATAATAATAATAATAATAATAATAATATTCGTCGTCATCGTAGTCATTTTCACAACCACCACCACCGCCACACATTAAAAAAAAAAAAAGAAAAATCTGTTCTTCTCTGGATTTTACTTTGCAAATGTCTGAATGAACTACCACGCTTCCTTAAGCAGGTCTTGATTTATACGGCAGGAACATTATGTCGGTACTATATCATTATTAATTTTATTCAGTTAATTTACCCATAAATATGGCTTTTTTTTATTCTATTACATAAAAAGAATTGTTTACGAGATATTTCTCAATTAGATTTTCAATATTATTCAATTTAATAATTTTAATTGAATTCAAATCATTTAATTAAATATCAGATATAACTGCAAATATTTACTACAAAAAAGTAAAGAAAATTAATCAAGAGCTGTGTGTGAAAGAGCTGTGAGAACAATTTATAAGATGTTATACTGCTTTAACGAAATAACTGACTTATACTCGTATTTTACTAACAACATATATGGGGAACATGATTATTGTTGAGAATGAAAGCTTCATTTTCTTACATGAAATGTTTCAAATGTCTTGGAATAGGAGACCTTTATTTTGGGAATTTTTAGGACCTTTCTCAATCTTACGGATAAACTTTCTTCTATTTTGCATAACATGAGGCATGGACCATACGTAAATGTGATGAACACCGAATCACTGCCAATGAAATGAAGTTTTTAAGAAGAACTGTTGGCTATACTGGATTAGACAAGAAGAAAAATTATGACATTTTGAAAGAATTAAGTATTGACCCAATTTTAGAGAAAATTCAAAATTATAGACAGAAATGAAAATCTCATATACTCAGGATGCCTAGGACAAGGATACCACAACAAGCACTGAATTACCGCCTTTAGCATCAAGATTTTTGGGCCGTCCGCTGAAACGATGGAGTGACTTAATACGTTATAAGGAGAAGATTATTATTATTATTATTATTATTATTATTATTATTATTATTATTATTATTATTATTATTATGGCTGGGATATGTTCAGCAAGGTCGTGTACAAAGTCTTTCCCGTAATGGTTCAGATATTAAAAAAAAAAAAAAAAAAAAAAAAAAAAACAGAAAGATGCTAAGCAAATGTTGTATACTCTAAAAAATTATTTCATTACTAGCCGTACCCGTGCGCTCCGCTGCACCGTTAGAAATAAATAATATAAAGTAATTACATAATTAAAATAGGACATTTGATCCAGGGAACATTCGTGTTTGATATAAGGAAAAATCGTTTATTATGTTACTTAATTTAAATTGTATTTGCATAATTAAAATGCGATCATTTTGATCCAGAGACCACTCATTTGGTCATAAAAATTATTTTAGGAAATACAGGAAACGAATGTACAGAATAGCCTATCAAGTTTTCTGTGCATAAGAAGCTATTTTAATCTTACCTGTCGTCGATTCACTCAGAAGTTACTGTAATAACATTATAGCATTATGTCCATCTAGAGAAACTACACTTTCCAATGGTGAATTAATAATTAATTATACAAATCGGTTAATTTACCTTCTGATATTACTTCATACAAACATAGAAACATTATCTGTAGGCTATCTTTCATAGCTTTCGATTGTTGCTGTCAAAGGCCTCTTATAGACGAAGTCATTTGTTTTTTAATTCATTACACGGCCTTCGATGGCAGTTATTTTAATTTTAAAACTCATTTATCTCATTAAATATCAGTCCTATCAAACTTTTTCAAGGAATAAAACTTATCGGAAATTGTTTTTAAAGAAACGTTTGTTATGTAACATTTTTCACAAAAATCAATAATAAGCGAGATATTTCGATTTATTTAATTCAGGCCCCCTATAACCCCCTTTTAAATAATGTATTTTGAATGCCATATAGCTTAAAATCCAAGTTACAACGAACTTAATTTATATTCCAATTTTCATCGAAATCCATTCAGCCATTATCGCGTGAAAAGGTAACAAACATACAGACAGACAGACAGACATACATACAAACAAAAATTTAAAAAAGCGTTTTTCGGTTTCAGGGTGGTTAATTGTATATGTTAGGACCAATTATTTTTGAAAATCGAAAATTACCAGAAAAATTTCGGCTACAGATTTATTATTAGTATAGATTTCGTTGTAATCTCAAAAAAAAAAAAAAAATATATATATATATATCATATTATACTTAACAAAAACCCTCATAACTTCTAACTTAACAGGCAGGAAAAAACTCCAGTTCGTCTATCAAAAAGAAACTGGGTAGTAATTATAATAAATGCGTTCAAATGTAATTGAGAATTTTTTTAGTTTAATGTCTTCGTAATTTCACGATTTGTAGTGCAACTTTATAAAATACAGTTCAGTGAATTTATCTAGAATTTCAATACTATGTCCTGCTCATATGTATAGAAACTAATTCACAAACGTCATTCTTGTTTTGGATATTCATGCTGATTTCAGAATAATCGTATATATTGTATGTACGAAACAAACATATAAAATAAAAAAAAAATATTATTGTAATACAACAATATACCGTAATTCATCTCAAAATAATTTGCAATTTTATGATTTAATATGGAAAAAGTAATAAATTTGAAGTAATTGTAAACGAATATACGTATGGAAATTACAATAAATCGATTTAGACATTAAAATATTTCAGTTTCTTTAAACATGAACAGTCTCATCTCACACATTTTTATGATAGGAAGAAATCGCAGTTCATATAAAATTCTCAATAGCCTATACCAACACAAAACAGTGAAGTGTAGACACTGAAAACTATTAAGAGGTTTTTGCTGTAGAGGAGAGATAAAGTAAAATATCTGTAATTATATTTCATAACCGATGGCGACTTTCTTCCCTTGGAAGTCTGTGGGTATAAGAAGACAAAGGCGTAGATTTGCTTCACCCTACCTTTTATTGCAAATCGGGTGGAGAAGTGAACGTTATCAAGCACGTGATTGCGAACTGTTCGGACTGCTTTCCCGCACAGCGGCCGTTCTCGCCCGCGAACACACGCCGACTGGAGCGACTGAGGGACGTCGAAATGCTACTCGCTTCTTCGGCGCATGAATCCTGCGGTCCGCCTACAAAGCAGACGTCACTCCACGCAACAATACTTCCTTGTCGATATGCTCTCCTCGGCTAATTTAATCGTAATTAGTTAGTTACTATCGCCTGCATTCTTATCTTCCAACTTCTTCTGCTCCGCTGTTGTTTGTATAGCGAGTTCGATTTTCCTTTTTGTTTCACATCCCTGTAATATATTTATTTTACGACGCTTTATCAACATCTGACGTTATTTAGCGTCTGAATGAGATGAAGGTGATAATGCCGGTGAAATGAGTCCGGGGTCCAACACCGAAAGTTACCCAGCATTTTATCCGTCTCAGTATTTATTTTATTACTAACCGTACCCGTGCGCTCCGCTGCACCCGTTAGAAATAAATATAAAGTAATTGTATAATTAAAATAGGAAGATTCGGGTTTGACAGAAGGATAAATCGTTTAATATGTTACTTAATTTAAATTGTATTTAAATAATTAAAATGCGATCATTTTGGTCCAGAGACACTCATTTGGTGCAATGACAATTCCTTTAACATGTTTCTTAATTTTTATTACATAAATCCATACTTTAATGAAGACTGACATATCATTTAGATTTAATGTGTATACTTTATTTTACTTGCTAGATGTTTCCATTGAATTATGGTAATAACTTAATTTTAACCCTTGTTTTCTACGTATTCAGTAAATGGCGCTTAGGCCACTATCGTTCTGAACCCTTCAAATAACTTAAATTATATTATATTATATTATATTATATTATATTATATTATATTATATTATATTATATTATATTATATTATATTATATTATATTATATAAAAATGTGTTGATAACGGATGTACACCGATAAGTAAGTTTTTAATTTGTAATGGGGGCTCTTGAATCTCAGGAGGAACAAATTTTATTTTACAACAGCGCAACATAATCTGCTTGGCTCATTACCCAATTTTTTTGCATTGCATTTAATGCATATGTATTTTATGTATTTTAACACGATTCAATTGAGCATAGTTAAAATTTGGATTATAAAATAATGGAATGCTAAGCTAACATACTATTACTGCATACTAAATCAATACACTCTTGTGGTTCGTTAATTCTCTGCGATAAACATTATTTTAAGAAATACAAGAAACGAATACACAGAATAGCCTATCAAGTTGTTTGTGCATAAGAAGCTATTTTAATCTTACCTGTCCTCAATTCACTCCGAAGTTACTGTAATAACATTATAGCATTATGTCCATATAGAGAAACTACACTTTCCAATGGTGAAATAATAATTAATTATACAAATCGGTTAATTTAGCTTCCGATATTACTTCATACAAACACAGAAACATTCTCTCTAGGCTACCGTATGATTCATAGCTTTCGATTGTTGTTGACCAAGGCCCCTTATAGACGAATTCATTTGTTTATTTCATTACACCGCCTTAGATGGCAGTTATTTTAATTTTAAAACTCATTTATCTCATTAAATATCAGTCCTATTGAAATTTTCCAAGGAATGAAATTGATCGGAAATGATTTTTAAAGAAATATTTGTTATGTAACATTGTTTCACAAAAGTCAATAATAAGCGAGATATTTAGATTTATTTAATTCAGACCCCCTTATAACCCCTCTTTTAAATAATGTATTTTGAATGCCATATAGCCTAAAATATAAGTTACAACGAACTTAATTTATATTCCAATTTTCATCGAAATCGGTTCAGCCATTATCGCGTGAAAAGGTAACAAATATACAGACAGACAGACAGACAGACATACAAACAAAAATTTCAAAAAAGCGATTTTCGGTTTCAGGGTGGTTAATTATATATATGTTAGGACCAATTATTTTTGGAAAATCGAAAATTACCAGAAAAAATTCGGCTACAGATTTATTAGTATAGATTGTAAATATATTTGTTTTATCATTATTATTATTATTATTATTATTATTATTATTAATGAATTATTTCGTATTACTATCTTTGTATCATCTCCGTCACGATTATTCTACTATTATTATTATTATTATTATTATTATTATTATTATTATTATTATTATTATTGTTACTATTATTTCTATCATCAGTATTATTATTGATGTCTGTAAAATTTATGTAGACTACTGGACTGTACCCCAGCACAAGCTTATGCTCATTTCGGGTATCTATTCACATGTATTCATTTCAAATGTAAATTGTAAATAAATTTGAATTTGAATATTTGCTCATATTGGGTTCAGGGAAAAGCCCGGTAAAAACCTCAACCAGGTAACTTGCCCTGACCGGGAATCGAACCCGGGCCAACTGGTTTGGCGGCCAGACGCGCTAACCGTTACTCCACAGGTGTGGACCCTGTAATTTAGAATAGGACGGTTACAATTATTAGAACAATTGGATGTATGAATTTTTAAATACAAGAACGATTTCATATCAACAGATGTTAACGAAAATGGTGCTGGGTAACTTTCGGCTCTGGACCCTGGACTCATTTCGCTAAAGCGTCGTAAAAACAATTAAAGGACATAGGAATCATGTCTTACGCTATGGACAACAACGATACCCTTTTCATAGTGTGCGTGTTTTTTTTTTTTTACTAATCGGAGTAGCGAACTACAGCCATTCATAATGTTCTGCCCAAGTGCAAGGCTTTCACTGCAAACCCAGCATTCTCCAGTCTTTTCTATTTTCTACCTTCCTCATTATCTTAATATCGTATATCTTCTGATATCTTCTTCATTTTTATTCGTCTAAAGCTATCGCCCCTAGATGGCGATATTATCCAGGTAACAGTGTGATCGAAGTGAGCACAAGCAGTACAAGAGAAACAAAGAAACATCAGCTGCAAGATGGCGGCGCATCTGTATAGGCCTACTATTGGCGAGTAGCGCTTCGTCGTGTGATTTTTCTGTGAAAACATCCGACAGCAAAGGCTATTCATAATGAAATGCTGCCTTTGCATTTTGAACATTACTTGTTACGACATGCTGTATATAATATGCATCATTACCAGCCCAAGACAAATCATACATTAATTCTCGGATAAAATTGCTAATTTTATGCTCATGCAGATATGTTGCCATCTTTAAACTGCTGCTTCTTTGTTTCGCTTGTCCGCACCTGATAATACTGCTATGTACCTGTGATAAGTTCAGGCGCCTCATTCAAAAATATAGGTCGCAACTTCAATTTGTACCTTACTGACTTTTCCTCGATAATACTGAAGACATGCAGTAGCGTTATTTAGGATTCACAGTGATGTAGTGTATGTATAACCATGCAACGTATCTCTTCGATATCGAAACTGTAATAACATGAGATACATTACTCAAAGTAATGTCAGAATTAAGATTAGTTAGTGGCAATATTTATTTCGTAAATTATCCAATATAATGGGAAAATGTACATTATTTGAAATGACATTGTTCATCGCAATTCCTTAGTGCCTCAAGTAGCAACCCATGAAGCCGCCTTGGTAGCACAGTTCCTTACGATGACTGGGATCGGGTTCAAATCCCGGTGATAGCGGATTCGTATTTGTTATGGACAAAAACAAACTTTCTGAGGATTTTCTCATATTTCAGCCCTTTCCTTTTATCATTTTACCGCTTTTCTTCATGTAAATATCCATCACCATCATCACAATAGCATTACCAAAAATAATTCCAGTGTAATAAATTATGTTCTGACTTATGTACAGAATGGAATGAAATAACCCTCCGGATTTTCAGAGAGAATAGCTCATATTGTATGTAACAAAAACTGCGATAACATATTAGTGGAAAGTTCATAGTTTTCTCAGATTTTTTTTCAAATGTTTAACACCCTTCTATTCTGTAACTATCGCGAGTAGGATGGTGATTTTTATCCATATCGATAGAAAATCTAATAAAGAAATATATATTCCTCTGGCGTATTTCAATAGCTGGAAGGTTTTCGTGTAAATTTAATTTTAAAACTACCAATTTCAAGCCACTGAACGTTGCGAACAGATTGCAACGTCGTGCCGAGAGAGAAGGCTCGCGTACAGAGACAGATCTGAGTTTATTGACCTTTTATATCTTTATTACTAGAAGAAAGATTACCGTGTTAGTGGCAAAGTTGCCGGGCTGCTGAAACTTCCATCTTAATTTTCTAATACAGGTAATAAAGATTTTCTATTCCTTTAAGTGTACCCTATAACTCCTTTCAAGCTGCAGGGCTATTTTATTTCCATCCTGTATATATGGCCTTAACCTCAGAAGCCTTAGCACGCCTTCGATTAGGGAATGATGAGCACTGTGGTGGGACTCCATCGGAAACGTAAATATGTTCGAGTTGATTCGACAGATGACACCACACTGTTGACTCACGATGTCTAGATCGGGTATGTTTGCGCGGGCGTTTCTAGCCTTTAAAGAGATACAGTAGTGAAGTATAATCTCATAATCGCATGCAGAGACACGCTTAAAAGATGTTCTACTGTATGTCACTGTTGCTCCCCGTTTAAAGGCTAAAAATGCCCACGCTGAACATTTCTGATCTAGATGATCGCAACAACTCTGATTTCAAACAGCATTCAAAGCATAGAAGCGGTAAGGCCAATAAGACAAATAGACTAGACGGCATTTTGGAAGGCTGTCAGCTGCTATATGCGCCGTAGCATTTCTGGTATGTGACGTCACAAGCTTGTACAGTAGAATCAATCGGAATCAGTCTATAACAAGTACTTCCCGAGTTAGTTTGTTCACATGTGAGTGTTTCAATACATTGGATAAGTAAAATTAACGTTTACTGTATGTGTGTGTATGTGTGTGCGCGTGCGTGCGTGTGCGCGCGTGCGTGATAAATAAATGGAAGAAGAAACTGTAAAAAGACGAGTATTGGACAGGCAGGCGCGGAAAATAGTGTTTAAGGCGTATAATTACTTTAAAAACGTTGACGAGCAGAACGCTGCCGGCCATCTTGATGCTGGCTGCAACGTTGCCAACGCGAAAGAAACGACTGCAGAAATATGTGGTGTTGGATTGAGAACTGTGCAAAGAATAGGCCTATTGTTAGTGGAGGAAAGAGGGTTTGTTTGGTGTCATGTTACAGTAATCAACGGCTAAGGTCATTATTGTCTTTTGATAGTTTAAATTCTCTCCTGCGCTATTTGTATCGCACGTGCTCGTGAAGTACGATGTGGCAATGTTGTACGCTGCCTTGCTCTCTCTATCTGTCTCTCTCGACGCAAACGCTAGCAGACTACCGCCTTCCGAATTGCCGTCGACTCTAGAGGTTGCAGTACTTACCTTCGGACCCTTTCTTCGTAACAGGGGAAAGAAATAAAAATATCACATAACATTGCGGTTGCTTATTAACCCTGCATTACTCAGGTGGGGTGTGGTAAACCCCGGTGCGTATATTTCGACGAAAATCTAAGAGATGGAGCTAGTGTGTACTCTGTGCATCTGTATACCTTTCAATCACATCCAGAAGAGTTCACTTAAGAAATTGTTTAAATGAACTAAGAATAGTATATTTAATTGCGTTTATCTGATTTCTGAAACTTGCGGAAAAATATATTAGTTATTTAAAATGGGGTTTGTGAAACCCCACCTGAGCAATGGTGAGAATATTTATAACATGAGTAACGCAGGGTTAAAACAAAATATACATCTGCAATACGTGCCTTGAATGGAACTTCAATAGCTTTGGTGGGTAGGCAGAAACAGACATGTCTCTGTATTGAAAGTAAATGCGAGAATAAGAGTTTTCAATTATATAAATGGAATACGATTGTAAGCTGTGAAGTGCTATTGGTGGAACCATGTATTTGAACATATTTTTGCCGATGCATTTCATCTGCAAAGGGAACAGAGACAGAACGGTGTATGAAAAGTCTGCTTTTGTCAATAGAGACTGCAAAGGTCACAATGCACTTACAGTAATGTTCGTTTCGTATTAGGATTGAGAAATATAAACACGCATAATATTTTATAGAAGATGTTTATCGTATTCCTTTGTAGGCGCGCTTTCCTTTACTTTAGTTTTTTATTATCCAATTTAATAAACCCTATTTCACCCTGAGGTATATTAGGGTTATAGTTGGCATCAAATAAATATTTTATAACCAATAAACAATAGTAAAATTATAATATAAAATTGTGGTCACAGTTACAATTCACATGAATTATGCAGAAGAATGCACCTTAATGAAAGAACGGATCCTGTTAAAGATTAATGAGATATTTGAGGAATAATCAATGCAAAAGTTATACAAGAATGTCTAACCGTTTCAGAGTAAATACACGACCTTAAAAAGATAATCAATAGTACATTAATATAACAAAGTTTGACTTTCACTTTCAAATTAATACTTAATTCATTAACAATGGAACAGTTAAGAGTAATAAAAGGATATTACAAGCAATGATTTACGGTTACAATTTACATACGTGATTCAAGAACAAGTACAATAATTGAAATAATAACACAAGTAATCACTTACAACTAACCAATAACGAAATTCTTGAAGGGCAATGTATAATAGTAGGGGCAATACAAAAGATTTAAAAACAAATGTAAACAGTAAAGAAATAGTAGAAAAATTGACTTAGGCCCGGTTTCTTCAACCTTTGTTAAATTATAACAGTGTGTTATTCCATTTTAACTGTAAACTTAACAGTTGAAGCATTTCTTCAACTACTGTTAGTACTAACAGGCTGTTAAAACCTATGTTAATTTAACTGCCCAATTTCATGCAGTTAAATCATTTAACTGTCTGTTAGCATAGAAGTATCCAATATGGCTGTGCGTTAGATGCTGAACTTATATATCTGCATTATTTAGAAAATGACATCCATGAATACATAAACAGAGCGGATGATTTCTGTGATTTGACAGACCAGAAGTTCATACAAAGGTATAGGGTATTTTCTGCCAAGCCTCACTTTTCGCTTTCAACAAAGATCCGTTTGTTTGTTTATTCTAATTAATTGGTTTATACTGCGAAATAATTTCCAGCAGAAGGTTTCTTTCGAACGAAGAGAAATTAGTCCCACGATTTCTTTTTGTTCCAGTGTTTTCCATTTCACAACAGCAATACCAATACGCCGCTCCACGTTATTGTGATACAGACGAGGAAAGAAGCGAAATCAAACCTGAGAGAATAGAAAGATTCTCTCTGAATCAAACAACGGAAACAAGCGAGAATCGCAATTGTCAGAGTTCAGAAAACAGAAGTGAGCCTATTCTTGGTTATAGGTTATGGTTAAACTCTAGAATCTCTGGTCCTAACAGAGAGTTAACAAACAGAATGTTAAAATGTGAAATGTAAAGTCGAAGAAACTCAATATTTTTAACAGCAATTCATACTTTTAACTTACAGTTAATTAACGCTATATTAGGTGCATTATAACAAAGGTTGAAGAAACTGGGCCTTAGAATTACAAGTTAAACACATTCTTTTTAAAGCAATAGGTAACAACAAAGAGGTACTAATAACAATACACTGACTATAGTTACAGATTAAACACATTATTTTAAAAACAAACACCCAAAGGATCAATAGCTATTTTCAGGCATTATATACATGGACCATGTCTCCAATCCACATCTTCTTGACGTTACTTCGTATATTATTTTGTTTTTCAATCTATTTTAATTTGTTATTTTTCACTGTAACAACAAAAATATGTTTCATAGAGCCTCAAGGCATTTCTCTATATTTATTGTATCACGGTACTCTTTGTCAATGGCAACCTGTAATGGCTATAGGAAGAAATATATAAATAAAATAGCTATTAAACACATTATTTTAGAAGCAATAAATAGCTATACTAAGAGATGACATAAAATTTACGAATTAAATACATTATTTAGTAACAACAATTGGCTATAAGGAGGTGTTACAAGAAATGGCTCAAAATTAGAAATCAAATACCTAATTAATAGTACATTATGCAACGAGCCTATAATGATAGTAATTAAGACGCAAGTATGGATGTTTATGAAACGAGCGCAAGCGAGTTTCATAATATTCATACGAGCGTCTTAATTACCATTATAGGCAAGTTTCATACGACTTTTTATGCTCCACCATATTTCTAACTTGAAATTATTCAGATGTATACATTTTATTTGTATCTGACAAGATCGGAAGTGACCTTGTTCTAGGTCGTGAATTGTGAGATGTGCGCAGACGCGAAAGTATTGATTTTTTCCGAGGAACAATAATGTCATTGACCTTGATGTAATCAAGTTAAACTTGATATAACCTTGATTATTGAATTCGACATTGAAAAACGAGATGACAAATTGAATTTATTTGAATGTTATTTACAATTAACGCTAATTATTATAGTAACAGAACATAACCTTCTGCGACAGTATTGTATTTCCAGCCTCCATGACTTTTCGCTAATTCTCTTTCGATTGCATAACCGAGAATAATCGATAGACTACTTACGGTTTTATAACGGTACAAAGCTGACTTGTCATTGGCTGAACACCTGTAAGCTGAGTTGTCATTGGCTGAACACCTGTACTTTAATGACATGCATTAAAGGACTGCTACCAGGTGTATAATTACTACATTTCGGCATGGTCGAGCATAAAAAAATTAAACCCAATAGTGCAATAATTATAATATGCGAAATTGAACACTTGCAGTTTCATAATAGTTGATTAGAACTAATACGATTTTTTTTCCTTTCCTTTAATACAACATATAAAACTGAAGTTATATTTTCCGACACCTTCAGTTCAGATAGTGTTTTGCAAGAATCTGAGGTTCATTATCATAATACAGTAGTCTGTAAAGAAGGTGGTTTGGTTTAAACTTCTTGAGGGCGGCCGGGTATCTCAGCTGGCTCCGAACTGGAAGGTCCCGAGTTCAATCAGATGTAGTTGTGAAATTTTTCTCGTTGATAAAACTTACAAAACGGCCCGGAATCTTTTCGAGGGGTGGAAGACGGTCAGAGCATGGTGTCGACTGTACCACCCTATTCTAGTGCCTATAGGTTCCAGCAGAAGCTCAAGGACACCCCTTCGAAAGAGATGTTGCACTCCTGTCCTTACACTTACGTGAAAACCCTGATGTTTATACAGAGTCCAAATGCCTGTGAAAAGTGAAGTTCTTTCACTGCAAACCCAATCCCTCTATCTTCCAAACTGCGCATTATAGGCTATAACAATTTTTCTGCTATGAAAACTTATTGAAAAATTACATTTTTTCGTAGGAGAAAAATTAATTACTACAGAATGAATGTACTGAGATCAGTTAATTTTGGAATAGAGTTAGAAATATCTGAAAGGCTTCTTGTGTAAATATTACTTTTTGTTTAAACAAATTGTGACACCTCGTTCACGCATTAAAATCCAGATTTTTGCTTTAATTTCCTTAGAAAAAATTGTAATTTTCTAACATTCTCCTAAGTTCGAAATTCGCAGCAAATTCACCCTGGACCGCCACTGGCACTTACATCATAACATTGGTAGTTCTCAATACTGGCCATTCAGCTTATTCCTTCCCTTTTAGTAAACAGTTGTGGAGTTTGCTACAAGTGTGGAAAAGTTACATTTATTGTATTTTCAAAATTGTCTCATAATAATCTCTTTCTATTATCTAATATTATTTGAAATATATTAACATTCTATGTATTTTAGCTTAATCTGGTACACAGTTTATTTCAGTGTCTAATTAATAGTTCATAGTATTTTGTTGTTTAATTCGTAAATAACTCTTGTATACATGTAACTCTCACTTAATCAAATTGTTGAATTCTTTGTAAGTTCATGCATATGTATATACACTTTTCGCTGGTTGAGTGGAAGAGAAGGCCTTACGGCCTTAACTCTGCAGCTAAAACAAATCATTATTATTATTATTATTATTATTATTATTATTATTATTATTATATTCCTTGAAAAAAGTGAAAATGAGTCGAAATTCAGGAATGTGGACGTGAAGTGGTAGATTATTTGGAAGTGAAAGGTATAATAAGATGCGAATGTTGTATGTTGCAGCATCTACAATACAGGGTGTTTCTAAATTAGACCGACAAAATTAGGGAGCACATAGATAACCTTCGTGGAAGCACATTTTGTTAAGGAACTCATGGGCTGCGACGCTTCGTTTCAGTGCAAGAAGGAATTACAGATCGGGATAAAGTAAGTACGTATGAGCAAATAATAAGCGATTCTGTGTCACATGGTTCTGAGTGTTAATCCAAACAAAGAAAAAAATATTACAGAAAAAACGAAACCAACGATGCATTAAACTGTACTGAACATTAAAAGAATGAGTGGAGTACAAGTACTGAACTACGTAGACCAATAACTCGGATAACAAGAGGTCGTACCAATGGAAGTAAACAAACGTGCTGCAATCGATACCAAATGATGCTGGGCTCCGGACGTAAACAAACCGAGTGATAGTAGTAATGACTACCCCTCTTGGATTGAAAAAAGTGATTATCCGTTCCCGCCTTCGCAGCCCATGGGTTCCTTAACAAAATATACTTCCACGAAGGTTATCTATCTGCTCCCTAATTTTGTCGGTCTAATTTAGAGACACCCTGTATACAGTTCCAGAAAAAAGGAATTGGCCGCCTAATTTTACTAAGTTTCATTGTGCATGTGCAGTAAACAAGAGCGCCTGTATGTATACAATAGCCATATGCACACTTCATCCCCCTATTATTTATTAACTCGTTTTCATACTCTCTCTTGCTATCATAATATTAATACTCGATCACAACGCGATAACACGCTAGAAATTCCACTTCACACATCATCTCTGTATTCCTCATCTTTCACTGTTGCTACCTCTCGTCACTGGAACTCTCTGCCGCCTGAAGTCAAGGGCTGCCGGACATTGAAATCTTTCAAATTCAAGTTAGAAAATTATCTTATGACGAGCTGCCAAACTAACTTACTATTATGACAAGTGTTGTATTGCATATTTCCACGTATTCACAATTTTTTATGTTCTAGTGATATTTAACTTATTTTATATTTTTGTTTTCATATTTTCCGATAATGGTATATCTATAATGTGATAAGTTGAGCCATATATAATCATAATTTTCCTTACTGTGTGTACTTAAAAATATTGTATTCATTGTATGCTTTGTACTGCACTATTTTATTATTACTATTAGTATTATTATTATTTTATTAAATTATTTACTATTCTTATTTTTATTTTATTATCTTTATGTTTCACAATTAGGGTTAAAATCCTATTTTATTTTATATTTTCATTATTTTAGAGTTTATTATTATTTTCGTTAATTTCTCATATATTTTCCATATTTCATATAAAACAGTCCATATTATTTTAGGTTTAACAATAAAACAAAACAAAATTCCATTTTTTAAAAATACATTTCAACAATAGAGATTTAAACACATGTTCTGTAATCCCTTTAACATATAGTTATTTGAAAATTAGCAGTCCTATCAACAATGGGAAAGTTGTTTACAAAACTGTTTAATTAATTTAAAATTTTTATCAGACTTCAGTTTTGTGCAGCTCAACAGTTAAATGCCAGTGTAAAAAAGGTTCAGTTTTGTAAATCATACTATAAAGACGGTAAATATGCCAAAAGTGTCATTCAGTCAATTTAAAATCAAAACTAACAAGTTACATTTCAGAATTTAAAAAAAGATGGTTTATCAACTGACAATAAAATATTATTTTGAATTTGTGTCAGTGTGCAGTATCATCTACACAAAAGTTCCTGGTGCAACAACACATTACAACTTTAAACATCAGGCCAAAAACAACTAAATTCCAAGAGACTCAGTTTTTAACACAACCAACAACATCGAATGTAAGATCTGAGTTTAACATCGACCTGTGCCGTTCTCTCATCTCTGCTGATAAGTCTGGCAAACTAAAGAATAAAAATCTTGAAAAATATACTCAACATACAACCTGGGAGTCAACACGAAGACCTTCCATCCATCTACGATGAGACAATACAGAAGATAAGAGATGAAATTCAAGATAGTTCAATTTGGGTTTTTGATGAGAACAAAGAAGGTAGACTTGTTGGTAATGAGTTATCGGTTTGTTAAGTGAACAATATTCTGAACGAATTCTTTTACATTGTGATGTTCTAGAAAAGTGCAATAAAAAACTATAGTTAAACTGTTATTATTTATTATCCTGTGGCCAAAGGGTATTATTACGATAATTTATTATTCTTTATTATTATTATTATTTTATCATTATTATTATTATTAAATTATCATTTTACTTGTGTGGCGCATGCATTTCATTAGTGGTCAGAGACAATTTCCTAAAGTAGATTTGTTGATTTCATCAGTGAAAAAGTATTTCTCAAAGCTCCCAGTAGAGTTAATGAAAGAAATGTACCCTGAAATTCCATTGCCACCAAAGCCAATTTTAATAGATCTCATTTATTTTGACCTGTTGAATATTATGCCGAACATTAGACTTATTAACAATTTCTCCTTGCATTTTCTGAAGATATAGTCTATGTCTGATTACCTGACATAACTGAAGAATGACTTAGCTCACATTCAGCATACATTTTCATGCATATTCAAAATTATCTTATATCAGTTTTGAAATTATAAAAGTACTGTGGAACAACTGAATTGTAAATTTGCAGATGTAAGAGCTTTTTGGACACTGTACTTTCAAAAAACCCTGGATATGAAGAACTACAAAAGGTTGTTGCTGTGATGAGTGGTGAATCAACAGTGAAGATTAACTTGGACTTATCCCCAGCAGACATTTTATTGAATTATTACCAGTTACTTCTTGTGACGTCGAACGCTCTTTTAGTCAGTATAAATCTATTCAGAGACAATTATTATTTTCAGCACTTGAAAGAAATGTTTGTAACCTATTGGCGTACTGACAATAAAAATTGTGTTCCATTATTTTATTGGAAGATACCTGTCCATTATATTTTTGTTTAGTTTGATTAAAATGTACCAATATTAAACTTAGTCATTTTTTTATAATTTGAAGTCCATATTTAACCATAAAGGGTAAAAATAAGAATTCCATGATTTTGTAAAAATAACTACATATATATTTAAGGCATATATTTTTAGTCCTTTCCGTTCCCTGATTATTATTATCATTATTATTATTACTATTCTTATTTTTATCTTTATTATTATTATTATCAATAATTGTCTCATTTTTCTATACTTTGTATGTCTCATTTATTTTGACCTGCTGTTCACATTTTATTATGCTTTTTCCTTACTTTCTGTATGTTATATATTATGTCTGATTTCTTCTTACTTGTTGTTTACATTTTATTATTATTATCTTATTCAGTTTTGTGTTAAAATTAGTGTAAAAAAGGTAAAGGTATCCCCGTAACTTGCCATGAAGGCATTTGGAGGGCATGGAGGTAGAGCCCCATGCTTTCCATGACCTTGGCACTAGAATGAGGTGGTGTGGTCGGCACCACGCTCTGATGTTACCCCGGGAAAGACCCGGTACTCAGTTTTAAAATGAACCTCGGGGTCGCTCTGAAAGTCTGGCAACGAGCAAAAATCCTGTCACCACCTGGGATCATACGACCTTCCAGTCTAGTCCAGCTCTCTACAAATTTGTAGTGTTTTTGTAACGCAGTTTTACTCCTGGTTGAGTGTTAGAGAAGGCCGTGGCCTTAACTCTGGCAGGTTAAATAAATTATTATTATTATTATTATTATTATTATTATTATTATTATTATTATTATTATTTTATTATTATTTTATCATTATTATTATTATTATTATTATTATTATTATTTTATCATTATTATTATTATTATTATTATTATCAATAATTGTCTTATTTTTATACTTTGTATGTCTCATTTATTTTAACCTGCTGTTCACATTTTATTATGCTTTTTCTTTCTTTCTGTATGTTATATATTATGTCTGATTTTACTTACTTGTCGTTTACATTTTATTATTATTATCTTATTCAGTTTTGTGTGTAAAATTGTAGTGTACTTTGTAAATTTGTGAAGTGTTTTTGTAACGCAGTTTTACTCCTGGTTGAGTGTTAGAGAAGGCCTGGCCTCCAAACTCTGCCAGGTTAACTAAATTATTATTATTATTATTATTATTATTATTATTATTATTATTATTATTATTATTATTATACGAAATATGACTGTATACAGGCGGACTGCCATCAAGATTCGGTCCATTATTTTATCTGGTACAGTACCTGTCTCGTATGAAAGGTTGAGAAAAAGTTCAAAAGTAAACTTAGACTTTGCCTGGTGGTGAACTATAGCACCACGAAAGGGTACCAATAAGAACTCCGTGATGTTTGTTCCTACATAGTAAGGCATGAAGCCGGCTTTCTCGATTCACGGAATCGGACGGTTTTCGCTCACAGTTTATTGCTGTCGTTATATGATGTCCATGCTCATCTTTGTATCTTAATAGCTACGACGATCTATCATGGTTCCATTTTATTGAAGCTCTTGACCCTTCACCATTAAATCGTTAACATTTGCAGGATGGCGGTGTGTGCGTGCGGCAGAGACAGACGTGACAACGTGATTGCCACAACAGGAAATTTATCATTGATGTTACAGCAGTCATAAAATATCTCGTATAAGCGAATTATGTAGCAAACTTTATTTTTATGACTCTATCATACGACATTTTCGTCTAGTCCGTCTCACTTTATGATACTAATATCGAGGTCAGAATTAAAGTAGCAAACAAAGTAATATAATGTACATTGGAATTAATTCCTTCATTATAACATTGTTCAGTTGATCAGAGAATTGGTGTAGGCCGACATTATAATTATTTCCATTTACGAAGTAGACATTATTGTACACCTATTTTGGTCTCATCCATTAATAATTTTAAAGGGTTACCATAGTCGTCATCTTTCTCTTGGTCTACAATTTAAAATTAATTTATAAGTTATGTTGCCATCCTTGAGCGAAACTTAACACAGATGTAATTTACCTAAAATATATTTCTTTTGCAATTTTTATGTATTTTACAAATCATATTTAAGGCAGTATTATTTATTGAAGTACATGTATGGTGTCGAAACATTCTAGTTGTAAATGGTTGATTTAGAACAGATGTCCTTTTAAAAGGACAATAGGTAAATGACCATACTTTTTGAGGAAGAATTTTATACTATGCTTATGTGAGAAGAGAACAATATCATTGTTGTAATTTACTATTATTATTATTATTATTATTATTATTATTATTATTATTATTATTATTATTACTATTATTATTATTATCATTGTATAATAATATCTAGGTCAGAAAGCATGGGTAGACATAACGGCTCGGTTAGAAAATCCAGCGTACTATGGTAGGAACGATCATGATTTTAAAATCAAATGTAGGAAACAGAAAACGGATGTAGGTAAATTCTCATTTTTAAATAGAACTATAAATGATTGGAATGACCTACCTGCAAGTCTTTGAGGGCTGTCCTTCCTTAAGGAGATTCAAGAATAATTTTAAAAGTTGTATATAAAGTGAAAATTAAAATTGTGACATTCAACATTTAATTTTTTAAGGTGACATGTATTTATCTAGGCTGACGAGTTTACTTCTTGGTTTGAATTGTAAATTATTTAAAAATAGCGTGTAAGAGGGCCTTAGACTAGAAATGTTTAGCTTAAATGTAGTTCTGTTTATAAGTATGCATAAGGGTGTAATTATTTGACTTATTTGAACTGTTGTATCAGTGAAGATGATTTGAGTCAGTGAAGTTATGGTTTTACAGTGCAGTGAACAGTTCCGATCAGTGATAATTTTAGCGTCAATGAAATGTGTTCTATAGTGTCAGTGAAATGTGTGCTAAAGTGCCAGTGAAATGCTCAGTTAGTGCCAACAGGGAATGAGATGAGAGTAAAGTGAAAGACTATTGAAACTTATGTAGGACCTATAGATAATTATGTAGGTTGTATTGTAAAATTAGGTATTTTATTTTATGTTTTATTATTACATTAAATTGTATTGTGTATTAATTGTATGTGTGTAAAATTGTATATGTGTTGTAAAATTGTATTGTGTATTGTAAATTTTATTGTGTATTGTTATCATTTTATTGTGTATTGTTAATATTGTATATACCACTACCGGGTGCTTGCCCACTTGCAGTTAAATTATACATACATACATCATTATTATTATTATTATTATTATTATTATTATTATTATTATTATTATTGTTATTATTATTATTATTACTACTACTACTACTACTAATATTATTATTCTGAAGAGCGATATACTGTGGTTACATTAGAATACTATCATCATTGAGTAGAACTGTATTGCTATTGATACGTAAAAATGACGTAATAGGCGAAATAGTGTTGAAGTTTCGAGGAGGAGGTTATATTGGGAGGGAAGTGACGATACAAATAATGAGGCAATTGCTGCAGAAATGTCCAGAGACAGGTTTGAGTTCATTTTCTCAAATCTATATTGTTGTGACAATGACAATTTAGATAGAAATATGAATTTACGAAAATAAGACCTTTTCCAAAAATTCTGAATGAAAAACAATAAAATCTTATGTGCATTCATTCTCCTCCAGAACATCACCAGTCTTCCACTTATAAACAGATCTTGCTGTGTTCGCAGAAACATTGCTATGACTTTGTGTCTGCTCTCCACAACCAACAAATTTGTCACCCCATTCCTCCTCTTCAAAAGGCTATCCTGAAATATTTCTGCTCCTGCTGCAAGCTGTGAACCAGATGGATTATTAGGTGTTACATCAAGTTTGTCCCCTGAATCCTCGTAACAGACGACATGTCAATATTTCAGATGAAATTTCGCCTGTAGCATAATTTCCAAACATTGATAGCATTTCATGCAGGGAAAATCCATAAAATTTGAAAAAGAGACACAATTTCAAAATGTATGAGAGTATTCCTTTTGTCCTTTTAAAAGGACACACAAGTTCAAGTTTACGTCATTGTAATGTCGCAATGAATAGATATCTCAAACGTATTGTGGTTTCATGTAATATATTTTATGTTCATTAGGAATCATTTGATCTATAACAATTTGTAAAATAATTTCGAACTGTAACAATGTGTAACTTTCATACTGATTTGCGTCTCGGATGAAACAGCTCAAATAAACGAACCACTCTCACGTCCACATCTCAAACTCAACAATGATCAGAAATCTCATTACCAGTTTTTTAAATGCATAATTGATAAAGAAGTAGTGTCATAACCACTAGGGTCATTACCAGTATTACACAGCGAGCAAGCCTCTAATTAAGACCAGTAGTGACATCTGTGAAGAAGCAAATGCGTTAACTGTAGAGAGGGAAATTTGAAACATTGCCCACTGTCCTTTTAAAAGGACAATAGCCATAACTGGGTTAAGTAATGCCCGTCACATAAAAGTGCAAACCCTTCTGTTCTCCTTATATTCCCCTTGTTCTCTGTATATTTACCTGTTCTCTTTGTATTTAGTTTGTTCGTCTTTCTTTCTCTAGTTTGCTTTGTTTTTCCCTGTTCTCCTTGCCATCCCCTTGTTCTCCTTGCCATCCCCTTGTTCTCCTTGCCATCCCCTTGTTCTCCTTGCCATCCTCTTGTTCTCCTTGCCATCCCCTTGTTCTCCTTGCCATCCCCTTGTTCTCCTTGCCATCCCCTTGTTCTCTTTGCCATCCCCTTGTTCTACTTCTCTTCCAGTTATTGTCCTTCTCTTAACTTTGCTTCTATTTTTCCCCTTGTTCTCCTTGCCATCCCCTTGTTCTCCTTGCTATCCTCTTGTTCTCTTGCCATCCCCTTGTTACCATCCCCTTGTTCTCCTTGCCATCCCCTTGTTCTCCTTGCCATCCTCTTGTTCTCCTTGCCATCCTCTTGTTCTCCTTGCCATCCCCTTGTTCTACTTCTCTTCCAGTTATTGTCCTTCTCTTAACTTTGCCCCTTGTTCTCCTTGCCATCCCCTTGTTCTACTTCTCTTCCAGTTATTGTCCTTCTCTTAACTTTGCTTCTATTTTTCCCCTTGTTCTCCTTGCCATCCCCTTGTTCTCCTTGCCATCCTCTTGTTCTCCTTGCCATCCCCTTGTTCTCCTTGCCATCCCCTTGTTCTCCTTGCCATCCTCTTGTTCTCCTTGCCATCCCCTTGTTCTACTTCTCTTCCAGTTATTGTCCTTTCTTAACTTTGCTTCTATTTTTCCCCTTGTTCTCCTTGCCATCCCCTTGTTCTTTGCCATCCTCTTGTTCTCCTTGCCATCCCCTTGTTCTCCCCTTGTCCCCTTGTTCTCTTGCCATCCTCTTGTTCTCTTTGCCATCCCCTTGTTCTACTTCTCTTCCAGTTATTGTCCTTCTCTTAACTTTGCTTCTATTTTTCCCCTTGTTCTCCTTGCCATCCCCTTGTTCTACTTCTCTTCCAGTTATTGTCCTTCTCTTAACTTTGCTTCTATTTTTCCCCTCGTTCTCCTTGCCATCCCCTTGTTCTCCTTGCCATCCTCTTGTTCTCCTTGCCATCCCCTTGTTCTCCTTGCCATCCTCTTGTTCTCCTTGCCATCCCCTTGTTCTACTTCTCTTCCAGTTATTGTCTTTCTCTTAACTTTGCTTCTATTTTTCCCCTTGTTCGCCTTGCCATCCCCTTGTTCTACTTCCCTTCCAGTTATTGTCCTCTTAACCTTGCTTCTTTGTTTTCCCCTTGTTCTACAAAATACTTCTAACGGTGTTAATAACTTCATTTGTTGATGTACTAATCGTCTTTTATTTTTCTTATTTAATGTCCAGGTTCTGTGCCATCTGTCTTAGGTACCGGTAATTTTCATGGTGTTTGGGTAAAAAGAGACGTCATAAAAATGTGCTTCGAGTTAAATTAAAATTAAACATCGGACCCTTATTGTAAATAATTTTATACACAAAGTACATCAAATGCTAGTATTATTTTGTATTTTGTACACCCACTTGTAGAATTTATCCTACGTGTTCCCCTGGGGAATAAATCTGAATTTGCACAAATCAGACCATGGATTTATGTCCTATAAATGGGAGAATTCTACTCCAAATCCCTATGAAATAGTGTAACTGTACTTACATATTAGGCAGTGATGAAAGTCTTACAACAGAATACATGAAAGGAAAGAGTAAAATGATCAGTGGCGTAGCGTCAATGTAAGCTAAAAAGCTTAGCTTCCCCAGTTAATAATAATTTCATAATAAACTTGCAGTTTATGGAGAAAATTATTTATTAATTTTAATATAATTTATATTTACGCGTTAAATATTGTGATGCGGCAGCTCAGGATTATTTGTGATGCAGCAGTAAACAAGAAGCGTGCACACACCAGCTTCCAAGCAGACCGGTTTCTTCTGTGTAATCCACCCCGCAAATTTTCCATCCCTTTTAAACTACCCTAGTCGCAAGGCTCGCAAGAAGCTAGCTTTAACATTTAAAATAATAGTTTCCGAGTTATCCCTTTTCGTCAGTTGTGTTCAGTTGAAGTGTTAGTGTGCATTGTGGCTGATATAATAAATAATGAGCGAAATAACAGTTCCTGACACTAATTTACTTGAATTTTTTAGGACAATTGTATTATCAAAACTGACTTACGAACAAAAGTGTGATTTATAAAAGAAATGACCGTCTCCCTTGCTGTCAATGAAGGACACAACCAAAAGACAGACGCATACTTACGTAATGATACTAATATTGTGATTTCTCTAAGTATGACAGGGAGTGAGCTAATGTTATACGTATACGTGTCTATTTGTTAAGAGATATGTGTAAACCATGAAATCATATTTTACTACGTATCATTTGAGGTCGTGCCTTATTGGTGTTACTTACGAGGTTCCAACCAATCTTCGACTGCTGACTTGAAATTGACTACTATTTATTTTAAGACTGTAGTTTTGTAATACATTTTCTCATATTGCATGGGAGACAACTTGAGTTAGCTTCCCTGCTCAAAATTTCATGCTACGCCACTGAAAATGATACAATATATAAAGTTCAGGTCATATTTCTTAGTTCTTTACTGTGATCAATCGACTAGAAATAACTCATTTTAACAGTTGCCTTACGTAATAGCTGCCCTAACAAGCAGATCTTGAAAATATATATCGTTACACGCAATAGAATGAGCCATCGACCTTGCGAGAGAAACCGTTCTTGGTCTGCGGCATGTGGCAAGAAGATATGGCGAGCTTTACGCTGTGCACGGAGTGGTGCTCTCTGAGCCCACCATACCGAATGGGGTGACCCCGTTCAGGAACAGAACGTAAAATATAGCGACATGTTCTGTGTGGCAGGAGACGTAGGCTTCGAGCTTCTAAACACAACGGATCTTCCTTTTCAACAGAGCTCAGAATTTCGCCTCCTTGCTCTTGATCTTGCGTATCTGAAAGTGAAGGTTTCCTTTTGCTGCCCACAGTTTCTGGCTGGAAGTAAATGTCTACGGTCTCTGGAAATATTTCGTGTTCTCCGTGTTCATACGTAGAATTCAGCATAAAGTCTAAGTGACCAAGACCTGAATTCTTGCGCAGTGGTCTCCATTTTGGAGATTTCGTAACATTTTTAGGGTCCGAATTCAGAGACAACTTTTAGGAAATCTTCTTGCACGTCATCAAGAGATGGCATCAATATCGCTGGACCTCTCTCTCCTGGTTTGGCGAGCTGAATTGATTGGTCTATCATTTCTCCAGTTTCGGATGTTATGGCAGATGTTTTCATTGGAGCGATTTTCATTTCTCCATCTCTCCATTTTGGGTGGTCTTTCCGAGTCTGTGCTTGCTTGAATGGGCTATCAGACTTGCGTGTCCATCTAGAAAGCCGTTGTTCTAATGTCATATTCGCAACCTGAAACCAAGTTATGTAAGGAAATTGTTAACTTTATACCGATGAACAAACTTATAATAACAAGGACTCTTGTATTAATTAATCTCATAATTAATTCAGTTGTAGCTATATTTATTCATTTATTCACTCAGTCAGTCATTACTGCGTTAGATTCAAAGCCTATTCCGATCTGTCATCTATCTGTTGGTCTACCTGTTTTATTAAAAGTGTCATCATTTGAGGTGTTCAGAAGCATAAAGGGGTATAAATGCACTTGAGTTATTTGTGAGAAAAAGTGGTTCAAAGTACTTGAGATTTCGTGAATTCTGTGAATTTTTTATTTCAGTTTTAGTGTGTGGTGTGGTTAAAAGATGTACCCCTTTGCCACTAAAATTTTTAATCTTTTAGCTTGCTCTGGATGCACTTAACTCATGTTCTTAGAAATGTCACTTGTACCCCTTTGCTTCTGACCTCCTCAGTTCAGTGGCGGTTTCTCGGGGGAGGGAAGGGAGGAACGTTCTCCTCACATTTTTCTTCTTTTGAAAGTAAATACCAAATGAAACATATGCCTTGAAATTCGAGGAAGATTCGATCATTTTAAGTTCACAGCTTTAAGGAAACCTCGGTTGATAGAGTTTTAAACGACGCGCAATCATGTGCTGCTAGAAAACTGTGAGAAAGATGCGAGATTGTTTGTGTGGAGGAAAGCCAAACACACATAGACAACAGCGCACTAGCGGCGAGAGACAGAAGCAGAGTTTTAAAGCAAGTACATGAACGGAGAGGGAGGAGATCCTGCTCTGAATCAGCGCTTGGGCGGGAAATATAGCAAGCTCGCTACTGCTGCGATCTAACGATGTTGCTGCATTCAACCAGACTAGGAGGAGGCACAATAAAAACAGTTTTAACGCAAAGCTATGAAAGATAGTATATAAACTTTTTTTTAATTATAAAACAAAATATATTATTCATTGTACTTTATAAGCTACTATTCATGGTTTGAAACTTTTGAGGATATCTGAAAGTTGAAGTTAGATTTATATAAAACAGTGCGCGAAAAATGCTGCGAGTTTGTGAATTTCCTTGTAATTATTAATTTGTGCAATTATCCAACAATGAACGGAAGTGAAAACATATTTTGGACAATTTAGGAAACTCAGTTTACAAGAACAGATTATTGCTATACAAAAGAGAAGGCCAACAACACTACCTGGTCTTACATGTATGCATGTAGACTAATTTGTAGCATGTTTCTCTCAAGAAGGTGTCATTTTGCGCTGTTAACTTCTTTCCTCCTCTTAAGAAATATGCAGGAGCCGCCACTGCCTCAGTTGTAAATAACACTTCTGAAAGTATAGCTAATTCAACAAAAACATTATGCATTAATTCATTCCTTCATTTATTTCAGGGATGTAAAACTTGCTCCAATTTTGGCAGGACGTCACAGCCGGAACACGTAACACATCCTTCCCTTCAACCCTCGCGTCATTGTAGGGTAGGGGGGAGAAGAGATGTGTATGCAGTGTGCTTGTCAAACGCTAACATATACGTCATTGAAGACTCCGGCCTTGTGGACGGGGGACAAGACTCTTTCGTCATGCTTCCACCCCTCTCTACCCCAGTTTTGCAGTTTTTTTAGATTATGCCGATTTTATAGATTATGCCGATTTAGCTATCTCTTTTCTGATGTAGGTACTCAAATTATTACCAGAGCCATTTTAATTTTCAGCTAGAACTTTCAAAATCATTAATTCCTTAATTAATTCTGTATAATTAATTTACTTCACAGTTTTCGGCTGATAGTCTGCTTCGACCTCGCTCTTTCTTGGTACAATCCAAACAGTTGCTCATTTTCAGCTAAAGATTTTACTATCTTCAGCGAAAACCCTCATTATTTCTTTCATTCATTCATTTCAAGTTCCAATTGACGGTCTTCGCCGTCTTTTTCTTCATATACTCCATTTCTGTCATTATTATCTTGGAATTATTCACCCAATTATTTTTTTCGCAGTTCTTGTGAATATTCTGTTCCGATCATATACTCCCTTCGTTTGATCTAATAATTATATTTATAGAAGTGCTTCTCGGAAAGTAGCGTATATGATTATGTCTCGTGACCAGAACATAGTATGAAATGGAAATATAAAAATTTGAAACTTATCCTTTGAAAAGGTGGAAAAATTCAAGAACCTTGAAGCAACAGTAACAAATATAAATAACGTTCGGGGGGGGGATTAAATGCAGAATAAATATGGGAAATGCCTGTTATTATTCGGTTGAGAAGCTTTTATCATCCAGTCTGCTCTCGAAAAAAGCTCAGAGTTAGACTTTATGAACTTTACAAAATAAAAGTATACCGGTACAAAAAGAAATGGGGTGACCATGTTCAACGTATGAAGAATAAAACAATGTCGAAAGTCCTCTATGAGTAGAAACCAATAGGAAGACGAGAACCCGGAAGACCTAGACGACGATGGACGAATGAGCCGGAACGGGATAAACATCCTATATCAAGAAGAAGAAGAAGAAGATTACCGGTTGTTCTGTATGGTTGTGAAACTTGGACTCTCACTCTGAGCGAGGAACAGAGGTTAAGAGTGTTTAAGAATAAAGTGCTTAAGAAAATATTTGGGGCTAAGAGGTGAAGTTACAGAAGAATGAACAAAGTTACACAACGCAGAACTTCACGCATTGCATTTTTCACCTCACATAATTAGGAACATTAAATCCAGGTGTTTGAGGTGGACAGGGCATGTAGCACGTATGGGTGAATCGAGAAATGCATTGTAAAGTAGGCACGTTCAATTAGTAGGCTAGCTGTGTCAAAGAGGACGGGAGGTTTGTAGTTTTAATAATTTTAATTATGTCGCGCGTCCATTGTCGTCAAATCTTTTGAAGGCCGCTCCAATACTCCACGCGGAGTGTATATATAAACCAGAGTTGCAAATTTTAGCAGTGTGTCTTGTCCCATGTTATATTAATATATAGCAGCAACAAACAAGACGTGACAACGTCGCATTTTCATTTTATTATCGGTGCATGCAATAAAGACCTACAAATCTTAAAAGGAATACCGCTGCCTAATAATTAAACGAGGCTACTATATATAGAGTGTTTCCATATTGACCAGAAACTGTGCTATAACCTCTGAAGTCATTGCCAAAGAAACTGATATGAAATCCAGATTTTGAGTTAGCTTTCTTTTTTAATAATTGCAGATTTTTTAATTTATTGCTGATAAGTTAATAGCTGTGATAGTTAAATTAAGTTATATAGCAAAGTTTTAATTTACTCTGAACTGGAGAACATTGTTTCAAAGTTCGTGTAACATTTTATTTTAATTGTAGGCTAAGTAAACTGAACTGGTTTCACATACATTTTCCTTACACTTGTCAGCAACCATTGTGGCTTCTATTGCTGTCGTTAATGTGGAAGTAAGTATCTGGAAGAAAAGGAAACTCATTACACAATTATTATACATTACTTAGTAACAAAAGACTCATTAGCCTCAGAGCAGCAGACAACGGCTTTTTCCTCCTTGTACAAGGGATAGAAACCAAACAATAGAAAAGGTTGCACGCTCTCCTGTTCGCCCGTGTTACAATCAATAGAGAACGTCCTTTGCTCATGGAAGTAATATTTCCTTCCATTTTAATGAATGTAATTTTAAAAAACATAACGCAGCTTTTGTGGTAGTATTTGCGTATCCAATTTGAAAAGCTTTAACAAAGATATGTTTCATATATGTGTGTAATTTGTGTGTACAGTACCTGACTACATTAATAGAACCACGTAAAGCTCATTTGAGATTTAATTCCCTCCACTATCTCATGTCATAAGTTTACTACCAATTTCTGGAAGAACTAAATTATGCCCAATAAAAAGATAGCGCCTACCTCTACTTCGTACGACCTAACATGTTAGGTTATATAATAACAGAACGTTTATTTCACTTTTATAATTTCTTATCAACATAAGTACTTACTATTAGACGTTAATTTTGCACGCTTTTAAAATATATGTAGGAAAATACACTGAAATTTTTAATCCTTTATGTTTCAAAGTTGTTCATTATTAAATGTTTACATGGCCCATTGTAAAAACCACTGCCTGCTGGATCGCATCCTATAGCTGCGTAAACTGCCTGCTCAGTTATTTTGCCGCTAGATGGCAGGCAGTGACCACCGCTATTACAGTCACTGTAACAGCTATCAGAGTCCGACCGCTATTATACTAGTGACAGTCTACAATCGCTAATTGCGATTACCGAAAATGTGTGGACACACTAGGTCACGCTTGGTCCCGTCTGGTCAACAGCTGAATCACCATAGGGGAAACAATTTTCTCTATGTACCTACTAATGTCATAGCACAGTCTACTATATACAGTCACGAAGCTTGAGTTTTGAGGGTGCTAGAAACAATAGACTGTGACGGTTCTATTTTGCATTGCCTGTAATGAGGCGATATTAGCGATCCTAGTAGTGAGCAAATATCTAATGTTTGCATATTTACTACGTATTGAGCTTCGCGACTGTATATACTAGACTGTGGTCATAGTCTAGTATATACAGTCACGAAGCTCAATACGTAGTAAATATGCATCATAGATAGTTGCTGACCACTAGGATCGCTACTATCGCCTCATTACAGGCAATGCAAAATGGTACTGGCACAGTCTATTGTTGCTAGTACCCTCAAAACTCAAGTTTCTTGACTGTATACTAGACCAGGGATGGGCATCGTGCCTCACTTGAGAAATAATGCCTCACTGACCTTCACAGAGCTTATCGCTCTGAGTGACATCATCTTCACAGTCCCCGTTCGTCCCTCACGCAGCTCCTAGGCGTGGGCAGGTTCTATATCAGTTTCATAAGCAATATCAGTGGTGGCATAATGACATTATCAAAGCAGTGTGTACGCGTTAGAAAACGATTATTTCATGAGAAATGGGAGGAAGAGTTTTTTGTTGTTTAGAAGGGGAGAACATACGATGTATGTTATGCTCGAAAATCCTGTTAGGCATTAATAAATTTAATATACAACGACATTACTCCTTACGTCATAAAGAACATGCTGAATTAGAAGGTAAGACAAATTAAATGTTATTTTTCGTACTATTCCGAAGAAAATTTATGATCTTAACATTTGCATAGTATACTAAATATGACATTATACCATAAACACGCTTCATTAAAAGGTACGAGGAATTAAATGTTGTTTGTACTTATCATTTCCAAAAGAAATTTATAAAAAATATCAAATGTGCGTAGAACGAAATATGATTTTCTGAAATTATTTTAGGTCGAGAACGTGCAGATCTATTAAGTAATCTTGAGAAACGCCAGAATATTCAAGAAAATAAACGTAGACAACGTGATGGAATATTATTGGCTAGTTACGCAATTTCTCGCCTGTGATTTAAATCAATTCAGCGACGGAGAAACAATAAAGAGGTTTATGATTAAAGCTGCCGAATTAATTTGCCCATTTGAATAAAAGTTTTCGAGAGTCTCACGTTAACCAAGCGTTTTCCTAATAATTCGCCACTGACCGCCTTAGCGATTACGGTAAGGTGACGCAGGTCACAGCAGTTTATATTTCCCATCCTACTCTGCAGTCTCCTCTCCTAGTAAACAAACTGTTTCAAATCGAGTGCCTCACGTAACCGAAAATTGTGCCCATGTATGTACTAGACTGTGCTAATGTGTTCGCTTCACTGCCTGCTCAATCGGCGCTTATATGCGAGTAAAGAAAAAAGTTATTTTGCCACTAATTGCCCACCGCTACCAAGGTCCGTCGATAAGTCAGGTCGTCCCACGCTGTCATATTTGCGCCAACTCTTAGGTTTGTTTACATTGCGCTATGTTTGGGTTATGGAAGGAATTTGTGTTTAAATTTATATATCTCATAAAATAAGTTTCCAAAACAGATATTTCGATTACTTTCGGAGAAAGTTCTGCTTGACAACAGCAACCTATGGGGAGTACGTTACAAATACGTTACATGACGATAAAAATGTTCTATAGTCTTCCTGAAGACATTAAGAATCATAGCCAAAACCCTTTATTATTTAAGGTAAAACTAAAAAATTACTTAATATCTCACACTTTCTATTCTGTAGATGAATTCTTGACATTTCACAGTACTGTGTAAATATTATAATACTATTAAATGGTAAACATATTACATTGTATAAAATATTATTGTTATTAAGGTATTAATTCTGTACATATTTCATATTTGCATTTTATTGTTAAACGTAAGAATTGGACATGTTCTTTATTCTATGCTATAAAGCAAATGTAAAAATATTATGGAACGAATAAATCTATCTATCTATCTATCTATCTATCTATGGCACAAAGATGGCGGACATTAGTGGAATGGGATGAAAGGACCTGACTAAGAGCTGTTCGACAGCGACATCTAGCGACCTTGATCGCTACTAACATTATGAGTAGGCCTATATGCAAAGTATCCTAAATAACGATTGTTAAGACGTTCTTAAGTACCAGAACAGACAAGGGCTTAGGGAAACGATGCCTAGGGTGTCCTGATCCTTCCGTATGGCTTAATATGTAATAATATTAATACTAAACTTAAAACTTCTTTTTCCTAAGCAATGCTGCATCCAAACAAGCTCTAATTAACGGTTTTGTATCACATAAATACAATTATATACTTATGCTTATTTTAGGCGTTTTTTGTCTAGGTTCAGCACCGCAGCCTGAGGCTTATTGTGCCTAGACCCAAACTCTACTGAACACACGTACAAACTGCAGGACTCCCCCGTTTACTGGGTCAGGGTATCCGGGGGCCACTGCGAGACACCACACACACTTGGACAAAGGACAACCAATCCCCGTGAAGAGGTCCGAATTAAAATCCCCCCTGACCTCATGACCGGGAATCTAACCCGGGCCACCTTGATCAAGAGTCTAGCATATTACCTCGAGATCAAGGAGGCGGACGCTTTAGACGTTTACTAAAATTATTATTAAAATCAATTAGTGTAATAAAAATGTCTGAAATTGACATAAAAAAATTTCAACAAGTTTAAACATATTTACGAAGAAATATAAGCCACCGGTGTGGCTCAGTCTCTTGCCTGCCGGTCTGAAGTTGCGCTCGGGCGCAGGTTACCTGGTTGGGTTTTTTCCGAAGTTTTCCCCAACTGTGAGGTGAATGCCAGGTAATCCATCGTGAATCCTCGGGCTCATCTCACCAAATACCATCTCGCTGTCACCAATCTCATCGACGCTAAATAACCTAGTAGTTGATACAGCGTCTTTAAATAACCAACTAAAAAAAAAAAAAGGAAATATATGCTTCCTGTAACCGAGCTAAGAGATTATTGGAAATCAAGGTTCGAATTAACGACAGTATGGTGGTAACTTCCTGCTTCTAAAATAGCAGCTTCTTCCAATCCATGGAAACGCTACATGGACACTAGGTCTACTGTTTTATTAAGTTCAGTACTGGTATTGCCAGAAAGTAACCACCATATATATAAAGAAATAGCTACGTACAAAAATGAAAATGTACTCGGTACAAAATTATTAGACATTATACACAATAGAAGAATACAATAGTAGTGGTAGTAGTAGTAATAATAATTGTGTAATAACGATACTAATTATATTTACATATTATATATGGTATGCAAGGAATACCGTACTTGAACGGGCAATGCCTTTTGTCTCATTTTTTTTAAATTCCCATTCATTCATTTATGAAGCAACTACAAATATGTAGAATCTACATTGTAGACCTACCAGTTCATGCCAAACATAGATTAAGTACACATTTCGTTGTACAGTACCTGTATTACCTAATCCTACTATTTCATCATTCAATATGAAGTAAAAAATGACATTCAGGTTTCATCTGAAATTAAGACAATATTTCTCTAGCCTATCTCACTTAAATTACTCAGTTTCAACTTTACACCAGAATATATAAATTAATTTGGGGCAGGACAGTACTGCCATTTTTCTGTTATTTGTCTTAAGTACATTGTAGACAATTATTGTAGTACTGCATAAACTTATAAACATTACGACTTAAAAACATCATACTAGTACTTACTGGCTTTTAAGGAACCCGGAGGTTCATTGCCGCCCTCACATAAGCCCCCTTTGGTCCCTATCCTGAGCAGGATTAATCCAGTCTCTACCATCATATCCCACCTCCCTCAAATCCATTTTAATATTATCTTCCCACCTACGTCTCGGCCTCCCCAAAGGTCTTTTTCCCTCCGGCCTCCCAACTAACACTCTATATGCATTTCTCGATTAGCCTATACGTGCTACATGTCCTGCCCATCTCAAACGTCTGGATTTTATGTTCCTAATTATGTCAGGTGAAAATACAATGCGTGCAGCTTTGCGTTGTGTAACTTTCTCCATTCTCCTATAACTTCATCCCTCTTAGCCCCAAATATTTTCCTAACAACCTTATTCTCAAACACCCTTAATCTCTATTCCTCTCTCAAAGTGAGAGTCCAAGTTTCAGAACCATACAGAACAACCAGTAATATAACTGTTTTATAAATTCTAACTTTCAAATTTTTTGACAGAAGACTAGATGACAAAAGCTTCTCAACCGAATAATAACAGGCATTTCCCATATTCATTCTGTCTTTAATTTCCTCCCGAGTGTCGTTTATATTTGTTACTGTTGCTCCAAGATATTTGAATTTTTCCACCTCTTCGAAATATAAATCTCCAATTTTTATAGTTCCATTTCTACAATATTCTGCTCACGAGACATAATCATATATTTAGTCTTTTCGGGACTTAAAAACATCATACATATTCCGAAATTAAAAACATCGTTAGAGCCATAATTTTCAGTTCCCTTGGGTATCACATTTCTTTCTTGCTAAGATCCCATAAATCCACTTGAATTTTCACAATGTGTGCTAAATCTTTAAGGTAGTTAAAAACATATCATAAATTTTTAATATCGGTCACTATTTCCACCCACAAGGTGAGAATCACGAGTGTTTCCTTCTATTTTGTACATGCCGTTTTTTAAGTCATTTTAATTTCCTCAATCTTTCTTCTCTACAATTGTGAGCTGATAAATCAACCTCACTTCCAACAGAAATAGTTATTTTGGAACACTTTGCTGAAATTTCAGGGTTGGTGCAATTACTTACATTTTTATTTATATCTTCAACCTATAAAATAAGATATAAAATTATTTAAAGACATATGGTTCTGATATCTAGGTTATATCAGGTGACTTTCTACATAAGTAAAATATACCTACACACTAAATAACTGCAATTAGCTTGGGCTGACACAAAGGGTTTTTTAATAAAAGGGCAAGCCGTCCAGGACTATAATTTAGTCTAATAATAAGTCCACATGAACTTACTTACTTACAAATGGCTTTTAAGGAACCCGAAGGTTCATTGCCGCCCTCACATAAGCCCGCCATCAGTCCCTATCCTGTGCAAGATTAATCCAGTCTCTATCATCATACCCCACTTCCTTCAAATCCATTTTAATATTATCCTCCCATCTACGTCTCGGCCTCCCTAAAGGTCTTTTTCCCTCCGGTCTCCCAACTAACACTCTATATGCATTTCTGGATTCGCCCACATGTGCTACATGCCCTGCCCATCTCAAACGTCTGGATTTAATGTTCCTAATTATGTCAGGTGAAGAATACAATGCGTGCAGTTCTGCATTGTGTAACTTTCTCCATTCTCCTGTAACTTCATCCCGCTTAGCCCCAAATATTTTCCTAAGCACCTTATTCTCAAACACCCTTAACCTATGTTCCTCTCTCAGAGTGAGAGTCCAAGTTTCACAACCATACAGAACAACCGGTAATATAACTGTTTTATAAATTCTAACTTTCAGATTTTTGGACAGCAGACTGGATGATAAGAGCTTCTCAACCGAATAATAACACGCATTTGCCATATTTATTCTGCGTTTAATTTCCTCCCGAGTGTCATTTATATTTGTTACTGTTGCTCCAAGATATTTGAATTTTTCCACCTCTTCGAAGGATAAATCTCCAATTTTTATATTTCCATTTTGTACAATATTCTGGTCACGAGACATAATCATATACTTAGTCTTTTCGGGATTTACTTCCAAACCGATCGCTTTACTTGCTTCAAGTAAAATTTCCGTGTTTTCCCTAATCGTTTGTGTATTTTCTCCTAACATATTCACGTCATCCGCATAGACAAGAAGCTGATGTAACCCGTTCAATTCCAAACCCTGCCACATGAACTTAGAGTACCGGTACATTAAATATACGGTATCAGAAAGAAACCAAAATTGAACGGTTGGAAGGAAAAAGGGCCTCAGTGAGAAAATGGCGTTTTGAGAAAAATATCTTTAAACATTTTAAAGTACTTGTTCCTTTTTTTTTTTTTACTGTACAAAATAACACTCTATGCTTTTGTTAAAAGAATTTGCAACGTTTAAATAATATTTTAGAAGAAAATCTGTGTTCAGCTGATTGATTTAAAAGTTACTGGTGTTTGAAAATTGGCTCTCTCAGGCCCTTTTTCTTAAAAACAGAAAATAAAACATATACTCAATTTGTTATTTATTATTATGGATAGAAAATTATGTGCTTTTTTGCATAATGTAATGAAAATACAACAGAATACAAAGGAACTCAATATAAACTCAGTTTATTATTTTATTATTAGACTGCCTATGCACAGAAAATTATATGCTTTTTCTCATAATTTAATGAAAATATAATATAATAGAAAGGACCTCAATATTTCAAAAAAATTCTGGTTAAACTTGTCTCAATCACATCACTTTAGAAACTGTCTACCCTAGCTACAATGTCCTCATAGTCACTTGCTTCAACTGATAAGTTTTCATCTTGTTCCTGAAGTTCTTGCCATGCTCCTGGTTCCTCAGTGTTCTTAAACTGTTATTCAAACCAGCTACTTCATCTTCTTTCAAAAACTCATAAAGACTTCTGACATCTCGTATCTTATCAATTTTGAATTTTTTCTTGAGTGCAACAGGAACAGTATCACTTAACTTTAATGAAAACCTGATCGGTTTCAGCACAAGTGGAAATGGTTCACAGGTACCATTGTAGGAAGTACAAACCAAAACATCACCGGTAATAGAGTACATTTACTTACAATACTTCTGTAATGTGAAGACTTTACCTTTAGACTTGGGTTTTCTTTGAAAAAAATTATTCAAGGTTGATCCCAAACTTTTCAGTATTCCTTTCCCATTAACAACCTCAGCACTCTTACTTATGATGTTATAGTCAGGTCCAGTTGCAACTCTGCTTTTTCTCTTCAGTTTCTTGGAATAAATGGCAAAATTCCTGTCGCATTGACAGTACGAGTGACCTCGAACAGGAAAAATTTAAGAAACACGCGTTTTAAGTGATACAGCAAGATAGGAATAGAACATAAACATAATCAAATTTTTGTTTTGTCCCCCAGCATTGTCCGAAAACAAAACAATATCTTTATAATCAACATGAGAACTGTTGAGTTTCCTTTCAATAAAATGGTGCAGAAAAATGCAACACTTTCTGAATTTTTTTTTGGACTGTCTCAATGTAGCAATACATGACACTATTTTTAACATTATGACAATACACGTTATATACATTATACCATAATAGTCTTTTATAAAATTGACTATTAACATTCAGTTTAGGTACGGGTAGATTTTGACCATAATCAAATTCGATGACCAAACATTTAGAGTTTTCATTCATTGTGTCCAGAACTTTATCCTTTACCATTTGGTATTCAGTAACTTTCCGCTTGTGAATATCTAAATCAGTCATTGTTCGAATATCACTTGGATTTGCTCCTAGCTGCAGTTAAGACTTTTCGCAAAAGTCACATAATTGTATCAGTTCGTGGTCTTCGAAATGAGTATGGAGACATCTCTCTAAGAACTTATAGTAGCTGTAGTATTTCTTTTCCGGAAAATGGCCTTTCTTTTCTTTGTAAAGTTCACGAAAAGATCCATACAGACTTGTTACATCCAAAAAAGTCAACAAAGTAGAGCCGGCTAGTGTCCTTGCCTCGATAGTGCATTTCAACAGATGTAATAGATGCCCAGTGTTAACTAACAAGCGACAGTCATCACCAGATATTTTGTTAGGTCTATTTCGGTGTTTTCCTCTGCTTTAAATAAATCTGCTGCTATCCTTAAGTTTTTGTTGAATAATACGTAACCTCTTAACCTTCCATTTGTATGACAGTTGCTTCGAGACTTTTGGTAGAACGTCTTAAACACAACTAGTGACACGTTACACGTTTGACACAGCCACAATGTGTTTGCAGGTTTGACAGCTGATGTCTCCATATTTATCAACATTTATTCACACAGCTCCAACACTGGCAATATTAATGTTACATTCATGAAACTTTTAAGGCACGTATTTCAAACTCTAAGGACTCCGAAAAAACATTTTACACAAAAAGGGTCTGAGTGACCTGAGGCCTCTTTTCCATCCAACCATGCAATTATTTAACTATAGTAGCGTGCAGGGGCAGACGCAGGATTTTTTTTCGGGGAGGGATTTGAGGAGATAGTAAAAATGGAGTAATGAGAAATAACTTTATATAGTCACAATTTGTTTCCGAGTCGCAAACATTTACAAGTTGGCCTGAGTAGCGTAGTCGGTATAGCCTTCTGTGCTCGAAGTTGCGGGTTCTACCCCAACCCAGCTCGATGGCATTTAAGTGTGTTTAAATGCGACAGGCCTCATATCAGTCGATTTACTGGCATGTAAAAGAAGTCCTGAGGGAAAAAATTCCGGCACACCGGCGACGCTGATATAACCTCGGGAATTGCGAGTGTTGTTAAATAAACAATAATTTTTCAATTTTAACATTTACAATGACTGCAATACAAAAACAATGACAGAATGACATTTACAGAAGAAGGCGACGAGGATTCTTAGACATTTCATCCAGTACTTCATGAGCTTTTACTTCTACATTTTTATGTATAAACATTAAGGCCAGTGCATTTAATCTGTCTGCTCCCATCGTGCTCCTCAAGTAAGTCTTCAAATACCGCAAAGTTGAGAACGACCGTTCTGGTGTTGCTGTAGTTACAGGCAACGTGCAGAAAAGTTTCAGCGCCTTGTGAGTGCAGAGGAAAATAATTTCATTGCACCTGTTCAAAGATGATATAAAATCAGTAGGTATTAGATGAAGATTTTTCTGATCAAGGAAATTTCTTCTCCACATCTTCAATTCATTGAAGAAAGACTCTGGTAATGCATCAACATCATTGGGCCACTGATCACTATAGCCTCAACAGCAGTTTCTAAATCTTCATCTGATGCTCACACTATGTTTTTAGGCAGACTTTAGGATTCCCTTATGATTTAAAAACCTGTCCTTGAGCTGACCAATGAAATAGTCTAAGAAGAGAAGGAAAATTAAAAGCCTAAAATACTCTTCAGGACTCTCCGTCTTGAAGTAAGAATGCTGTGTTTGTCTTCCTGCAGTTATTTGAATTTAACACTTTAGCAAAGAGAATTTACGTGGAAAACTCTCTAATTCCTATGTACATTCACAAATTAAAATTAATATTATTTTTGTTTCTTGTTTCGTATTTTTCTCAAAATTTCGGGAGGGGATATATCCCCTTAATCCCCCCCCCTTGCATTCGCCCCTGGTAGCGTGTACCTGCAGGTTCCTTAAAAGCCATTTGTAAGTAAGTGTGTACCTATCTGATTCCTAAGACATTAATATGTTATTATAAGGTACTGTAAACGCTAAGTTAGCCTGGTTTGCCATACACCACTGCTTTGATAGAGTCTGGCATTGTGGTCTGCTCCGAGAGTCTATCTGGATTGCTACGGAGAATGAGAGAAGCTCGCTATGACGTCACAGAGCATTGAGTTGGAACTGAGTAATTTACAGCTTCTTTGTTTTAATAAGTAGATTTACAGTTGAAGAGTCCACTGCAAGAATGATGGATGCCATTTGGAATACATTTTGCAGGAGAAACAATTGAAAGTTTGAAATGCTTAGCGCTCAAAGCTTAACTGTGATTTTCCGATCATTACTGGACAATGACTATCAGTGTTAATGCCATATAACTCTGTATGTACATTCTATATGTCTTAAGCTATGCATTGACAGTCTTGGTTCATTTCAGACAAGAAAGTGACATCCATTGTTCTTGCAGTGGACTCTTCAGTTATCTTAGGTCCCATTTCTTACAGACCTTTTCCCTATTGAAAATGTGTTAAGGAACATGGTCTTACAGAATTCCTGTCTTTTATCGTCAATGAAAAATAATTGTTCATAATATAAAATCAATTTGATTGTTCTGAATCCCCCCTTTGATGCTGAACTGGGATAAATCTACAATCTCTATTACAAAATCTTTGTTCCTCCCATGACAGATTATTCCAGAAATTATCGAGAATTGTCTTTTGCTGATTTTCTGAAATTATTTTATAAAAGCTACTTTTTGCGTTACATGAATGTTTCTTTCCGCCTTATATCTCCATTTTCCTGCCTCATCTTTCGCCAATTCCATGTAATCTAGTTCTTTCGTTCGTTGTTTCTTGTTGATTGTCATTTTCCACTTACCATCATTCTTAGTCGCATCCTGATTTCTTGTATATTTAGTTCTACCATTTTATTGCTAATAGTAAATGGAAAAAAAAAAACTGTTACTGTATTTCAGTGTCATTTCAACAAACCATAACAAAATAACGTATACCAATGCAGCAAGAATTTATTTCATGAGGCACTCACTTCGTCCAAGTTTATCTTCTCTCCATTTGCTTCTTCTGATTCACCTTCGCTCGAAATGCTATTATTTTTGGCATATAGTTTTCATCACAATATCAGTGGATTCCTCTTTACCGAGTTGAACGGAGGTAATTAAATTTTAAATTAACTGCCTCCCATTGGAGGTAGCCCAGAAGGACTCAGTATACTCTCCTACATGAATTTTAAAATATTAAATACTATAATGCCTGTAACAGGATTGTTTTGCAATATCTCCATTGAGTGCAAACACAATTTCTGAAGTAAATACCAACCTGAAATGACTTCGAAATTCTGCATATTATTTCCATACAGAGTAGGCACAATTTCTGAACTATTGTGTTCTGTAACACCGAAGTTTGCAGCAGAACCATAATTCTCATACTAATTATTAGAGAGAGTATAAAATTTTTAACGTAGCATCAGTCACAATGCCTCGTATACCAGCTTCGGACTGACAATGATCAATCAGCATGGTAATTAAAACCTCGTAATTCCCACCTAATGGAGTTCCGAGCTTTTAAGTCTGAGTTTGTGATTCCAGTCTTTGGAGATCTGAGGTTTTGAGTCTGAGATTAAAGGCTAAGGAGATACAAGGTTTTTGTAATAGGTCAATAGATGGCTTATGCAAGACTGGGAGTTACAAGGCTTTAATAGAACATGGGAAATGTTATTTGTTGCCAGGTAATGGAGAGAAAAAAAAAAACAGATTTTACTTGTAAATGTAGTTACGAGGTTTTGATCGCCGACCAACAGCAGAGGTGACAACTCAGCTTAAGCTCCGCCCATCCACCATGTTGTTGCATATTCAAGCAGAGGTGATATGGACATAACTTTTCATATATATCTGGAAATTGAATCCTATCCTTTAATTTAATATAATTGTAGCTTCTAGTAAGTATTAATATTTCGTACCTGAGAAAGTTTCTGGAGAGTCTCCCATTTCCAATGTCTCTAAATACTTAGACTGAGCTGGTAAAATAACATAAGATCAACATATCACTTTTACACATGAGGAAGGGAAAATAAAATATGTTGGTTCGGATATACTTTTAATATTTGTATTTCCCAGTACATTTAATTAATTATTTTTTTTATTTCAATACATTGTCAGAAGTACAAAACAATAACAGAAGTCATAATGAATCAAAGTAAACAGCATACATGTCAGCTGTCATAGCATTTTAAATACGGTGAATGCTACCTGGAAAATTATGCTGACAATACATTACACAGTAAACTTATTGTAAATATATTTTTCTGAATTGAGGACCGTTTTTTTGCAAAACTTGCTAACTGAAAAACTAAATTTTATAGGAGAGACAAAACACTATAGTAAGCAAGTTTTGCTGTATGTCTCACTTATAGCAGAAAGCAAGTTTTGAAAAAACGATCACACTTTGACACACTACAATGAAGAGAAATAACCCAATTTTACTAAGATGCTTTGAACATCATGTAGAGGCCTGCCTTGTGTTAACGAATCCATCAAAATCTCAATTTTGCAAATTTTGCAGTTAGCAAGTTTTGCAAAAATGGTCCTCAATTATAGACATCAGCTCAAAGAATTTGAGTGACCACAAGGGTCCTGAATACAATAAACATGTATAATATAATGTGATGTGATACATTAAAGAAAAAAAGAAAGTTAATTGTTGAAGGGAAATACAAGTGAATTAATTGAAATAGAGCTGATGATGTAATATTTGAAGAGAATCTTTGATAATATTTATAAGAATAGAACATTACATAATCAAATGGGATGTGAAGTTCCTTAAGATAATTCCATGTAATTGAACCTCTACTGCCAAACAGCAAACCAATGACAGACCATTGTTTAAGAGGGACGTTGTACTTTTGAGAAAGATACGGCAGACAAGGTTCATAAACAAACAATAGGCCTATGCAAAATCTTCCTGGTAACAGTAATGAACATTATTCATACATAATTTTACTAAATATTTTCTGTTCTCTTTTGATGGATGTTCGCTTTATATTTTGCCAGGTTACATAAAATCTTTTATAATAATACTATTATTATATTTGCTTCTTACATTTAATCTTTTTTTTTTTTTCACTGCAGTATGCAAGTTTTTAGTTAGACATATATATCAAGGAAATGGTATACTACAGTGGGGGGGAAAAAAAAGAAAAGATGAAAGCTGCAAATATGACGACGATGTTGATGATGAAAAGTTTGAACCTGGTACAGTTAAGGGCGTAAGGCTTTCTCTTACATTCAATAGGAATAAAATTTACTTTCATAGTCAAATATAAGAAACACATTAGATTTAAGTTAGGGTTGCCATATTTTGATAAGCAAGAAAGAGGACACTTTATCGACACCTACTTCCGAATAGATTGCTATCGTAGATCATGTACTGTCCGTTACTCAGGAGAAGACGAGCGGAAAGAATGTGACCTTCTTGACTATCGCTGTTGATTATTATAAACATCGCTCAGATAAGCATCCCAATCTCCAGGTTGTATTGTATTGTATTTATTTATTAACATTCCATGGTATTCATACATTGCTTTACAGCTAGAATATGGAACAAGTCAAAAAAATTAATACTATTATAAAGTCTTAATTTATAGTCACAGTCTAGATGAAATATATACAGACGAGGTTTACAATATAGTCTACTAGTACAACACATAGTTTTAGTATCAATTTCATGAAGCGTTATTGCATGTCATGAATTCACCTACAGAATAGAAGGCATGAGAAATTAGGTACTTCTTTAATTTGGCCCTAAATAATTTTATGTTTTGAGTTTCATTTTTATATCGATAGGGAGGCTATTAAAAATTTTTACTGCCATATAACACACTCCTTTTTGATAGCACGATAGACTTGCCAATGGAGTATGAAAGTCATTTTTTGACGTGTATTTATGCTATGAACTGTTGAATTATTTACAAAGTTTTCACGATTACATACAAGGAAGACTATTAATGAAAAGAAGACTATTAATACTCGTGCAGGAAACATGAATAACAATGCGTATGGAAATTAAAGCTAAGTTGAACAGAAGGAGACCTAATGTTTCCGCTTACTGCAGTACAAATATTGCACGTGTTGTCATAAGTTATCTGTTCACATCCCTTCCTCCTCAGTCCGCTCTCGTCTTCTCCTGAGTCACCGACAGTACAATACTGATATATGTATAGTATGTAGACTATTGAAGCTGAGAAATATTGCTAGTAGTAATTTTCTTAACTTTAAATAAGAAAATAATAATACAAACAAGTGAATTGGTTATAATTTAATCTTTATAGCCATGAGTCTAATTATAAATCACAAAAAAAAAACAATAAAAATAACACAATTTCAATATTTTGGTATCCCATATTGTTATATATGACGATATTGTACCTGCAGTCTCATTGGGTTGACTTTTAAATTCAATATTTTGGACTGCAAACAGCCATTCTTCCAGTCGAAATACTGGATAACTATTAGAAAGAGCTTTATCGAACCATGGTTACTTCCATCAATGCAAACTCAATGAGTTTTAAAACATTTCCCGAAGAATCGGGTGACAAAACAGAGTTTATAATTGCCTCTGTCCTTGTTTTTCCATTCTTCGCAATATCCGAATCTGGGAACGTCGTCTTCAGTAGGCCAGGTGTGCACGCCATCACGTTGTAACTATTGTGGTGTTTAGCAGTGGAGGAAGCGAACGTTCCTTCTGCTGCGGTTACTTCATCCTCCAATTTGCTGCAAGGTTTTACAAAACAGTCAGTTAATTTTGTACAAGAACTTTCTCCTCAAACTACTCTTTTGTGTTTTTCGCATCCAGATGCGCTTGCAAATCAAGTCGTCCTTTATTCGACACTGAAACAAATGTATGGCTTTACATACCATGCATTCACCCTCGAAATCATCTCTACCTCTTTGAAAACAAGGACACTTCTTCTGTAACTCAGCAGAAAATTTACACTTTCTTTTCGGCATTTTTCCCTACAAACTACAATCATGCACAAAACAACAAAAGACCGTTATCAAAGTCGGCAGCCAGCAAGCAATAGTAATTGGAAGACGACATATAGCATTGCCAGATAGTTGTTGTTATTGTTTTCTAATGCCAGGCGTTTGACAATAAAGTCATTTGACCCCTTGCACTCCAATATTTTTCAAAGATATTATCATGGCCAGCCACTGAAGCACAGATTTTGAGGTGTTCCGAATCCATTTCTTGGTTTGAGTTGCACAATGGGCAGTTAGGGGACTGATATATTCCAATTCTATGCAGGTGTTTGGCCAAACAATCATGGCCTGTTGCCAATCTAAATGCAGCTACAGACGATTTTCGTGGTAAATCGGGAATTAACTGTGGATTTTGATGCAGAGAGTTCCATTTTTTCCCTTGAGATTGAGTTATCAAATTTTGTTTGTTGAAGTCTAAGTATGTAGATTTAATAAATCTCTTCACAGAGTAATACGTAGATTTAGTAACAGGTCTGTAAGTAGCAGTGCTGCCCTTCTTTGCTAAAGCATCCGCATTCTCGTTTCCCAGGATTCCACAATGGGATGGTATCCATTGGAATACAATTCTTTTATTGAGTGATATTAATTGAGAGAGCATTTTAGTTATTTCTGCTGTTTGAGATGAAGGTGTGTGTTTAGAGACGATTGATAGAATAGCTGCTTTGGAGTCTGACAATATAACTGCATTCCTAAATTTATTGATGTGGCATAGAAGATTCCTGAGACATTCACTTATTGCAATGATTTCACCATCAAAACTTGTTGTTCCATATCCAAGAGATCTATAAAGTGAGTGGCAACAGTTTTAAACACAAGACACAAGCTTTCAAACATTTCAAAAATAAAACATTGATAATATTGCGGTCAAAGAGTTACAGAAAAAAAAAGAACGTTACTTAACTGTAACAATTAGAAGGTTCCAAGTTACAACAAAGTAACTGTTACAAATGTTTGAGACATTTTCCTTCACTAGTAACGTCGTATTTTAAACTTAATCTAAGAACCCGGACAATTAGCCAGAATCTAAAAACCGGCCCAGACGAAAAATTTAACTCTAAAAAGAGGGCATGTCTGGGAAAATCCCGGCCGTATAGCAACCCTATTTAAGTAATTACATATTATCAGTGTTAAGTAACAAATTAATATGATTTACATAATAAAATCAGAAACAGAGAATTTAAATAAAATATCATCATCATAACAGGTTATAGTCCCTATAATAGTGATCTACAAAATTGCAAGCATAATGATTTCCTTCAATTAGTTGCAAAGGAAGGAGGAGGCAAGTTCAATGGTAGGGCTGCCACTTTTCAGCTTCTGGACAAACTGGTGTATACTGCATTTGCTCAGTATAAGATTAAATGGTTATACCGCCATGACTCGGTCCCCAGAGCCTCATTCGTTAGAACAGGGTGCACCACGGGAGGGTGAGGATGGGAATTGAGTAGGAGAGGTTATAGAACGCACATCACTATCCTCTGCAACCCTTAAATGAAATGTACACAATAAAAATAAAAATGCACACAGTGGAATACATATTAGTGTTAAATTGCTATCAAATATTAATTACACATTGAAATCAGAAACAGACAATTGAAAAGTTGTACACAACAGAAATAAAAGTAAACACATTGCAATAGATAATTTATTAGTGTTAAGTTACCATCATATATGATTTAGGCTACATAATAAAATCAGAAACAGACAATTCAATAAAATGTACACAATAAAAATAAAAATAGACACATTTGAATACAATATTAGTGTTGGGTTACTAGCAAAAATACAATATAAATGATAAAATCAGAAACAGACAACTGAATAAAGTGTAGGCCTACACAAAAATAAACATAGTGGAATACAATGCATTAGGTTTTTATAACGTGTTATTTCTGGCAACTCATCTTAAGGTATTCTTCTCATTATAAAAGAAATCAAAGTTCGGGAGTCCTTGACTTCAGAGGGCAGAGAATTCCAGTGATGAGAACTAGCAACAGTGAAGATGAGGAATACAGAGATGTGTGATATGAAATTTCTAGGTGTTATCATGTTACCGAATATTTAAGTTATGATAGTGAGAAAGGTTGTGGACTCGAACAAATAAGTAATAGGGGCTTGAGGCGTGTATAAATTATAGGAAATGTGTTTCTGAAAATTCCTGAACATTTACAAAAGCAAAAAGTAAGGCCTAAATATTTTTTCATAACAATAAATTATTATCATAATTCTCTTGCGAAACATAACACATTATGTACCTAAAAAAATGTGGTGGTGGGGGGACCTGTACAAGAATTATCAGTGTTAAATTACACTACAATGAATTTCCAGCAATGGATATACTTCAATAGGTTTTAGTAGCTGGTTTACACATTTTAGAATTAATTTTCATATATACACAGATACGTAGATGACATACTAATACTATACAAAGGAAACAAAAGACAGATCCAAAACCTGCATCAACACATAAACAAAATACACCCAAATGCTACACTACACATTAGAAATTGAAAACAACAAATCCATAAATTTTCTAGACATCACAATAACAAAAGTTGACAACAAACACACATTCAAAGTCTACAGAAAACCAACAACAACAACACACATACACAACACATCCAACCACAACAACACAACACAAACAAGCTGCATTCTGAACAATGGTACACAGACTACTCAAGATACCATGAACCAACATGACTACAAAGAAGAGCTAACACAATCAAATACATAGCACAAGAAAACAGATACAACCTTAACATAATAGACAACATAATAAGAAAGACAAAACATTACCACAAAAAACATAAGAATACAACACAAATACAAGAACACAAAAAATACATCACACTAACATATGAAAAAAAAAACACACAAGATTGCAACCTCATTCAAGAAATTAAATTATAACATCGCATACAGAACAAATAATACTCTACAAAAACATCTCAACACACAAACAAACAAATACAAACACACAGGCGTATACAAACTCAAATGCAACACCTGCAACAACTTCTACATAGGACAGACAGGCAGATCATTTCAAACACGTTACAAAGAACACATCACAGCCATAACAAAATTACAAAACACCTCCACATATGTAGAATACATCACAAATGCTAACCACAACTATAGAGACATCAATGCAGACATGGAAATTCTACACACCCAACCAAAAAGCCAGAAATTAAACACACTAGAACTATATGAAATATATACAGACACACAAAAACACTTCCAAATGAAATTCTCAACACACAACTCATTTCAGAACACATACTCTCTTTGACTCCACATTATAACAAACACACCCCACAGGAAACAAAACAAAAGGCGCCAAGACCAAAAACAACCAGTTCTGAAGATGGCCAATAGCAGGCTGAAACATTTTAACAAGGTAATATAAAATTAAACACAAGAAAGACAAATAATACGTTTTTCGAAATTAATTTTCAGTCTGTATACAATATGTCTGCTAATAATTTTAGTTTTAAGTTCATGATAGTCAGGTATGTTCAGCTCTAATTTACTCATCTCCTTATAATAGAATTATTTCAAATTTACATCTTGTGCAGAAACATTTGGAAAGAACATTACAAAAATATTTTACATTTCAACAAAGAATTGTAGTGTTTCCTCCGAACAGAAAAACAATGTGTCTTCCCTGAAGCATTGAATGTTTGTGAATCTTGTAAATGTTTCATACATAGAGCCCACAGCAGATATACATGTTGAACATGTTTTTGATGTTTTCTGGATACTCTGAACGATATAACCAGATACATTACATGAGGAATTCAATTCACTAGAATTGAGGCTTGCCATAGGATGACTCATTTCTGCAGAAATTCCTTGTCATCTTCTTTGTAGATACTACGAGATGCATTTCGTAAGTATTGTGACACACAGATCAACTTGAGGTTATTTTTAACGTGAACTGCATTTGGAATACACTGTTTACTTCTTAGCACGCTGAAAAGGTTTTCCAAACAGTCCTGAGAAAACCTGCTAGGTAAAAGAAACTTGTACTGCCTGTCTCCCAATAAATTAGCCTCCAATTCTAACACGGCCTGCGTTGAAATTAGGACACCAGTTTGAGATGGTTTTCAAATTTTTTTCTGATCAACTTCCATGTTACAAAAAAAGATCCCTAAAATCTTTTAAGAATTCTATGGAATCTCTGTAAACATCTAAATTAAATTTACTTAAAGCACATGATGGATGTCTAGAGGTCATTAAATGAAACCATCTTTCTACTTGGTCCAAAAACCATGCAGTAGTTAAGTAAGCAGGTTTATCAAGTTCTTCAGCAAGAAATTTCAGAGCACTGCTTACAGTATGGTTTACCACTTTGTTGATGTACACACTTCCATCTTGCCAAAGTGACTTGGAAATGGGTCTCGTTCTGATAATTCTGGTGCCAGTTTAAAAGAATGCTCTTTTTCATCTGCAATTATTTCATAAATATGATTTGCCAAAACTTTATTTGTGGGAAGCTTTTGTTTCTCTTTAATATCATTGGGTATTCTAATCACCTTATTAGATATGAACATTGACTTAATGTTTTTAAATAACTGTGACACATCAGCAAAAACAAATACAACTTTATCCGAGTAAAGGTACGGTCACACATCGCTACTTTTGCAGCGCAACTTTTGTACTGCAGCTGCAAAAGTTGCGTGTCGTGTTCACACGTAAGCCAAAAGTAGCGTGCTGCACGCTACTTTTCGTGCTGCGCAACCCGAGTGCTGCAAAAGTTGCAACTGGAGGTTGCGAGTCTGTTCACACACAAGGCGCTACTTTTGCAGCCGCAGTCATGCTGCAGGTTTCCATCTCCGTGTTGACTTCTCAATATACATTTTGTGGTTATGTTCGCATTATTAATAAACTCATGCGAAAACTTACTTATCTATTATTTGCTTTTCTGTCGTATCTAGTATTCAGAAATTGACATTATTTTTACTATAAAGCTTTTGAAAACGCCTATATACTTAAATGATAACCAACTGTATATTCACATAATCAATGTTGGCAACCCTCCTGTTTGGAACTACGCTACGGAAAAAAAAAAAATGAATTATATCATCAGCAATTATGCTCAGACTGTGTTGTGTATTTAATAACTGTTACAAATAATTTATTTTCATCACATTTAACATTAAAATATATCCAAACAATAAAAGTATCATTGGCACATTTGGGTGGTAACACTGGTTGCAACCGCAGCAAAAGTTTCAACAAACCCGATATCAAAAATGCTGCGGCTGCAACCCTGAGAACCCTGTTCACACGTCGCTACTTTTAAGCTGCGCGGAGCATGGAAAAGTAGCGGACAGCAGGTTCGGCAGCCGCTACTTTTCGGGTTGCACCGTTGTTCACACGTCGCAGTACAAGAGTTGCGCAGTTTTTTGTACTACATCGCTGCAAAAGTAGAAACGTGTGACCGTACCTTAACTGTGTACCTGATCTGCCTGCTGCTACACCCCAAGCCCTCCTTAGCGCTTGGTTACAAGAACCCATATCTGATGTTTAATTGCAACTCTTCAGCTTTCTGAAAAATACATTCCATGAGGTCATGAAAAACAGCAACATTTATTGAATCATTGGTGTAATACTAGGCAACTATTTGTTTCCACCGTGTAATTACACCACCTAACATAAAACTAAAACATGTTACCATGCCTGAGTGTTACATTCCCAAAGTATCTGCTTGGGGAGCAATCATATACATTCCCTGAAGTGATGGCTATAATACCAATCCATATCACAGACATACACATTGCTAAAACTCCAGTTGTGAACGAAATTCCTCCATGGAAATGGGTGATTCCAGAACATAGCATACAAATTCCAGCAAATCATTCCAAAAATGATCCTCCATACATTCTTAAGTTTGTAGATTGAAAACTCAAAAAAGTTTCATATCCATTGTTCAAGAATTAAAACAGAAAATCAATATCCCGAATTTAAAAAAAAACCTACAAATTAAACCAAACCCTTTAACTCTATTAAATATGGAATATAATCTAAACTAGTGGCTTGTGCAGCAAATACTGCTGCAAACTAAGTTCGTTAGACGTTCAAATAAAAATTTTAATGAAGAATACTTGTCTTTTTGATAGTTATTTACTTCCATAATAATGAAACATACTCCCTCTGAATGCATTTTTTTTAGGCCAAATACTTTTTCTTGAACCTATCCAACTTTAGTTTTTGAGTTTCAACGCGAAAACGCAAGTATCAATGTCAGGACGATAGCAGTAGGTATTTCAGGTCATTGTGGATTGTAGGCAAAAGTTAAAAAAATGTCAGGTTTGCTAAGCTTTCGAACAATAGCATTTTCGTATAGCTGCTGCATGTAGAACTTGAAATGTAGAGCATAAAATCATTTTATCCTACTAAGAGATCTTGCTGAAATGATCTGGAGACTATAAAATTTTCTAGGCCTCTTATTTTATCAGTAAGTAACACCTTTTGATCTTTCCTTAGGAACTGTAATTTTTGCGCTCTCTCGAGCCAATACTGAAGACAATGACGCATATCAATATCTACACTACACTGTCATTAAGCATATGAAAAGACCCAACCCCACTGGGTTAATAAGTATAAAAATATTTGATTTTTAATAACAATATTATTATCTTACCTAAGTTTTGTATATATAGCAGTCACTCAGTAAATTATAGAAATGAAGATCTAAATTAAGATATTCTCTACATTTAAGTTACTGATATAACCTCAAAACGTTTCACTTTCATGTCATCAATATAGCATCAATATTATGTACAATTAATGAAAAATAGACGTATCATGATATTAACTATAATAATATTTAATTTCTAATGGTAATAATGTCATCAAACCACCTCAAGTTTCGTAGATTTGAATATCCAATACACAGCTGTATTCAGAAAATTATACACTGCAGAATCAGTTCTTAATAACAAATTGAATTGAGCTCTAAATATGTCGCCAATCCTGCAGGTCATGGCCTTCGTGTAATAGCCTATTGTTTATTGTAGTGTGTGTTTTGTTCTGAAATTCAATCAAGTCGGCCGTTATTGTATAAAATTAGTTCTCAAAACTGACAACAGATGGATTTTGGAAAATAGGAAAATTATGTAGGAAAATTGACATTTCACTGAAAACTACTACTTTTCCGAAAAACTTTGAGTTCCAAGCTTCAAAATGAGGGGCCATTTATTAAAATCCGTTCAGCCGTTTTCCCGTAATTTCCATTACCAGTTCAAATTATATATATATAGATTTAACAGAAGAAATACTGAAATCAGAAGTAAACACTGAAATAATAAACCATTGTCTTTAGAGACAATTAATATTAGGTACCCTCCACAAAACTGGCTTCATTTATACACTGACGGATCCTTGATCTCCAGAGAACAAGGTGCCGGTGCAGTTGTTACGTGCTGTCTCTTCTCACTTTATAGATCTCTTGGGTATGGAACAACAAGTTTTGATGGAGAAATCATTGCAATAAGTGAAAGTCTCAGGAATCTTCTGTGCCACATCAGTAAATTTAAAAATGCAGTTATATTGTCGACTCCAAAGCAGCTATTCTATCAATAGTCTCTAAACACACACCTTCATCTCAAACAGCAGAAATAACTAAAATGCTCTCTCAATTAATATCACTCAATAAAAGAATTGTATTCCAATGGATACCATCCCATTGTGGAATCCTGGGAAACGAGAATGCGGATGCTTTAGCAAAGAAGGGCAGCACTGCTACTTACAGACCTGTTACTAAATCTACGTATTACTCTGTGAAAGATTTATTAAATCTACATACTTAGACTTCAACAAACAAAATTTCCCAAGGAAAAAATGGAACTCTCTGCATCAAAATCCACAGTTAATTCCCGATTTACCACGAAAATCATCTGTAGCTGCATTTAGATTGGCAACAGGCCATGATTGTTTGGCCAAACATCTGCATAGAATGGAATATATCAGTCCCCTAACTGTCCATTGTGCAACTCAAACCAAGAAATGGATTCGGAACACCTCAAAATCTGTGCTTTAGTGGCTGGTCATGATAATATCTTTGAAAAATATTGGAGTGCAAGAGGTCAAATGACTTTATTGTCAAACGCCTGGCATTAGAAAACAACAACAACAACAAACAACAACAACATTCTTAAGTTAGACGCCATGGAACTACTCTGCAGCACATATAAGGATCACCTTCAAATTTATACAGATGGATCTCTAAATCCTAATAATGGGACATCAGGAGCAGGGTATTATATTCCAAAATATCAAGAAAGTTATTTGATACCATGTTCATCCTCCTCCAGTCTTGACACTGAATTGCTAGCTATTGATGCTGCTCTTCAGTGTGTTACTCAAATTTCTGAAAAATCTATTTGCATCCTTACCGACTTCAAGGGGCTATAATTAAATATGTACCAAACCTATGTGCACATAGAATTATTCCAATTCAGAAACAACTAAGTAAACTAAAAGAACTCCAAAAGGAAATAACATTTCAATGGATACCTAGTCATTGTGGTATACCTGGAAACGAGAAAGTCAATAATATTGCAAAACAGGAACATATTTGCAACCAAGACCTCTTCAAGTGCTATCTCTATCCAGTGCTTTTGCTTCAGTAAATGAACATATAGGCCTAATTGTTTTTACATTAACCTATGGATCAACAATTGGCTCTCTTCTGACAAAGGAAAAATTTTACATTCTCTACAAAAGAAACCAAATGACCTGGAAATGTACAAAAACTTGCCCAGACATGTTCAAACATTTTTAACAAGAGCCAGAACAGGTCACATTGTCACTCAATTGTACCTACACCGATTTCACATTTCTGATAATCCTACTTGTCTGTGGTGTAATAATCATGATGAAGATCTGTAACACATTCTTCTATACTCTCTATCCATAAACCACAAAAGAAGTAAATTAAAATCATCAGTACCAGTTGCAGAAGACACAGCCCTGCAGTATATATTGACTACACCCCACCTCTGGCTCCTAGCAACAGGCATCTATAATGAACACCGATCAAAATACCCCTCATTTCTCGTGAAAAACAACAACTGAATAGACTACAGTGGACTATAGTGGACTTTATGTTGTCAGCAAACCGCTGGATACATTAAGAAGATTGATTGATTAATTTTTTGGTCGAATTTCTTAAAAGTTTCTTGTAGTTTTCAGCCTCCCTTTTTTCTTTTAAATATAGTTTCTCATACTTGCCAGCCTTGTAATTAATTCTTCATGTATGGCTTGTTCAGTCTCACAACAGCAGTCACTGGCCTCACTTGATGCAGAAGACTTAGGACTTGAAATTTCACAAGATGATGCTGCATGTGATGAAGATGGTTGTAGTTCAGCACAATTACCAATAGAAACTTCCATATTTTGTGGCGCTACTTGAGAATCTAGAACTGGACCTAAACAGGCAAAACAAGTTTTGATTTCGAATTATACAATAAATCTCATTAAAATAGGTAATAAAAGTTTAAGATAAAATCTGCAGCCTTCTTCCTCCTATGCATTTGTGTATCTGTCACATGAAGGGGAAATTTATTGCTACCAAATACAATTGTAGGGATAAGGTAAAAAATGGAGTTATACCTCTTCATGACAAACATATATTGACTACATAATTATTGTGTTAGCTCACTTCATATGACCTTTCGTTATTCTCTCTCCATGAGAAAGGACTCCAAGCCAAGAGTGTTGTTTGAAATTTAGGTAATTTTCTAGTACCAGTTGATGTTCGTATGTTGTTTTCGCACTTACCTTACTATGTCTGTAAGAAATTATATAATTTTGTATTGTTTCTTTTTTCATCTATCTTTTAATTGATGAACTAGTGGACTTACTCGTGTTAAATATGTAATATTTGTCTGGCTTACAGCTGTTTCAGTGCTTCACGCACCATCATCAGAGCCTACTAGATCGCGGCGTCATCTCGGACTTCTCTGCCTGTTAGGAGGGTGTGTTTTATTGTTGGAAGGTGTTGAAGTGTGGAGTCGAATAGTGTGTGTGTACTGAAATTCATCTGTGCGTTGAGGATTTGATCGGGTGTGTTTTAGTGTGTTTGTATATTTGTATTGTTCTAGTGTGTTGAGTTTTTGGTTCTTGGGTTGTATGTGTAGGATTTCCATGTCCTGTATTTATGTTATTGTATGTGTGGTTAGCATTAGTTATGTGTTCGGCATATGTAGATGTATTGCGCCCTCTGGTTATAGCTTTAATGTGTTCTTTGTAGCGTGTTTGGAATGATCTGCCTGTCTGTCCTATGTAGAGCTTGTCGCAACTATTACATTTGAGTTTGTATACACCTGTGTGGTTGTATTTATTTGTTTGTGTTTTTTGTGTGTTGAGATGTCTTTGTAGTGTGTTTTCTGTTATGTATGTTATGTTGTATTTCTGTTTTCTGAATGAAGATGCGATCTTATGTGTGCTTTTGTTTTCATATGTTAGTGTGATGTACTGGTATTTCTTGTGTTCTTGTGTTTGTGTTGTTTTTTGTGTATTTTTGTGTTTGTTAAGTTTTTGTTTTTTCTTCCTTATGATATTGTCTATTATATTTGGATTGTATCCGTTTTCTTGTGCTATGTATTTCATATTTAACACGAGTAAGTCCACTAGTTCATCAATTAATTATATTCAAGTGTTAAAAGTGGTGTACGCTAGATTCAAAATGGATCTATCTTTTATTTTCTCTCTCTCTCTCTCTCCCTCTGCTTTTTCTTATTTCTTTATTTATTATTTATCCTGCTTATACTACTCCTTAGTGTATTTTTCACCTCATATTTAATTTTTTTTAGTTGGTTATTTAACGACGCTGTATCAATTAGTAGATTATTTAGCATTGATGAATTGGTGATAGTGAGATGGTATTTGGCGAGATGAGGCCGAGGATTTGCCATAGATCACCTGGCATTCACCTTACGGTTGGGGAAAACCTCGGAAAAACCCAACCAGGTAATCAGCCCAAGGAGGGATTTAATCTCAATACATCTCAATTTACCTTATGTGCAAGTCACTGGGAATCAATCCAAAAACCTTTCGATTTATAGACAGATGCTTTACCACTATGTTACGAAGGGATTTGGTAGACTAATTTCAAAATATCCACTTAATGTTTTCTGTTCTTTGTAAATGCACATCAATAGAAGGCGCCAGATTAGAGGCCACTTCTGGAAGCAGCTAAGTTAGTGGACAATGCTTCGTATTAGCTATGTCTTAGCCTAATTCCGAATGTAATTTTCTGTTTGTTGGATGAGGGAGGCTTTCACACCCCCTGCTTGGGATTGTAAACACATATAAATAAAAGACGTCAGCTGAAACCACTAAGGTGAGTGGAAAATACTTCGTGTTAGCTATATCTCAGCCTAATTCGGAATATAAGTTTGTGTTTGTTGTGAGATGTTCAGCATTAAAACCAATTAAATACACAGCAACAACAAATAGTACTTTTAGTGAGGTTAAGTTCATGTAAAAACAATTAGGCCTATGTGTTCATTATAAGGAACATCAACATGCATTAAGAAATTAGGTACTGAAATTTATATAGGCTTTTCACCATTATTATTATTATTATTATTATTATTATTGATTGATTGATTATGAATCCTTCTTCATATTCCTGCTAAGGGTTTAATATTTCGAAAATTTTTTTACAATTGAAATTCTAAACTCTCTCTCCAGTCTGCAGATGTATAAAATATGCTACTCTGTAATTTGCATGGATTGAACTTGGAACCATTTAATGTGAAGTTTTTAAGAAGAACTGTTGGCTATACTAGATTGGACAAGAAGAACTTACTTACTTACTTACAAATGGCTTTTAAGAAACCCGAAGGTTCATTGCCGCCCTCACATAAGCCTGCCATCGGTCCCTATCCTGTGCAAGATTAATCCAGTCTCTATCATCATATCCCACATCCCTCAAATCCATTTTAATATTATCCTCCCATCTACGTCTCGGCCTCCCCAAAGGGTCTTTTTCCCTCCGGTCTCCCAACTAACACTCCATATGCATTTCTGGATTCGCCCATACGTGCTACATGTCCTGCCCATCTCAAACGTCTGAATTTAATGTTCCTAATTATGTCAGGTGAAGAATACAATGCGTGCCGTTCTGGGTTGTGTAACTTTCTCCATTCTCCTGTAACCTCATCCCGCTTAGCCCCAAATATTTTCCTAAGCACCTCATTCTCAAACACCCTTAACCTATGTTCCTCTCTCAGAGTGAGAGTCCAAGTTTCACAACCATACAGAAGAACCGGTAATATAACTGTTTTATAAATTCTAACTTTCAGATTTTTGAACAAGAAGAACAATTTGGATATTTTGAAAGAATTAAATATTGACCCAATTTTAAAGAAAATTAAAAATTTTAGACAGAACTGGAAATCTCATATACTCAGGATCCCTAGAATAAGGATACCACGCCAGGCACTAAATTACCGCCCTTTAGGAACAAGATCTTTGGGCTGTCCGCTGAAACAATGGAGTGAGACCACAACAGGCCACCAGGCTTAATACATGTTAGGAAGAAGAAGACTTTGCAAATCAGATCTGTAGACTGGTTCACCTTTGACTTTCACGAGTCAGGGTCATCCTCTTATCCTCGTTGAATTTGAAATGCCACTGTCCAGCAATTTTCATAAGGTTAGCATATTTTTCGCAGTCATACTGCTGCGCCTTTACCACTTCATGTAATTGTAGCAAATTGCTGGAATATATCTATATGAAGAGTCCACTGCAAGAATGATGGATGTCACTTTCTTGTCGAAAATGATCCAAGACTGTCAATGCATAGCTTAAGACATATAGAATGTACATAGAGAGTTATATGGCATTAACACTGATAGTCATAGTCCAGTAATAATCGGAAAATCACAGTTACGCTTTGAGCGCTAAGCATTTCAAACTTTCAATTGCTTCTCCTGAAAAATGTATTCCAAATGACATCCATCATTCTTGCAGTGGACTCTTCATATACTTGGGGACTAATAATAATCGTTTATCTTTTCCTTACAATTTTTTCATTTGCCCGAATACCCTATCAGAGGGAAGATAGCTATGGACTGCTACACAAAATACTTACACTTCATTACTTTTATCTTAATGTTTTTTTTTCTATCAAATTGTCACATAATTGTTTTTAATCATTGTTCATTGTGAATTGATTAGTAGTCCGATCTATCGAACGCTTACTTAGGGCAGCTTTTATTAATACAATTACATAATATTTAAGTAACACAGTCACAGTATCCAATTGGCTCGCAACGAAGTTCAGCTGATAAGAGGTAGCAAAGACGGGAATCATGTGACTTAATTCGCATCAGGTATTGGCTAACGGAAATGTCGGGGATTGTATCTCACTGCTCCAAGGAAATGTCGGCATTTGAATCTAAACTCTGCATTCGTAGTGTTCAAATGAATAGGAATTGTCATTATTTGCTTATAAATTATTTGTGAACATTTAGACTTCAAAGTGGAGAAATTTTTTTGCGTGAAAATCTCATTTTCACTGAAAAGTGGAAATGTCGGGGTCTGCGTTTCAATGACTCAGATATTCGCCATCATAACTCTACTCAATTGGCAATGTATGCAGATGACACCGTGATATACTGACGAAAATGGAATATATTCACACATAGAGTGATTCAACAACATCTTAATTCGATTGACAAGTGGGCTAAAATATGGAAGATTAAAATTAACAATACAAAGACATCCGCAATAGTTTTCACCACATATCGAGCATTTCTTTTCCTCAGAAATGTTCAAATCCCTTATGTACTGAAAACTAGATACTTGGGAATTCTTCTTCATTGGCATCTCAACTGGAAGGAACACATTTTGAAAAATATAATTATGCTGCTCTAACTAGTCTAAAACAGATCATGCCTTTGCTCTTAAGTACTGTCCTCTCCTTACAGTGTAAGCTAATTCTATATAAACTACGGTGTATACCAGAAGTCAAATGACATATGCAGCACCAGCTTGGGGATTTGCACCAAATACCACCTTACATCATCTACAAGTGGTCCAAAATAAAGCATTTCGAATAATAGGAGATTATGACCAGGGGTGGACGCAGGATTTTTTTTCGGGGAGGGATTTGAGGAGATAGTAAAAATGAAGTAATGAGAAATAAGTTTATATACTCACAATTTGTTTCTGAGTCACAAACATTTACAAGTTGGCCTGAGTAGCATAGTCGGTATAGCCTTCTGTGCTCGAAGTTGTGGGTTCTACCCCAACCCAGCTCGATGGCATTTAAGTGTGTTTAAATGCGACAGGCCTCATATCAGTCGATTTACTGGCATGTAAAGAAGTCCTGAGGGAAAAAATTCCGGCACACCACTGACGCTGATATAACCTCAGCAATTGCGAGCGTTGTTAAATAAACCATAATTTTTTTAATTTTAACATTTAAAATGACTGCAATACATAAACAATGACAGAATGACATTTACAGAAGAAGGCGACGAGGCTTCTTAGACATTTCATCCAGTACTTCATGAACTTTTACTTCTACATTTTTATGTATATACATCAAGGCCAGTCCATTTAATCTGTCTGCTCCCATCGTCCTCCTCAAGTAAGTCTTCAAACACCGCAATGTTGAGAACGACCGTTCTGGTGTTGCTGTAGTTACAGGCAACGTGCAGAAAAGTTTCAGCGCCTTGCGAATGCAGGGAAAAATAATTTCATTGCACCTGTTCAAGATGATATAAAAACAGTAGGTATTAGGTGAAGATTTTTCTGATCAAGAAATTTCTTCTCCGCATCCTCAATTCATTGAAGAAAGACTCTGGTGATGCATCAACATCATTGGGCCACTGATTTACTATAGCCTCAACAGCAGTTTCTAAATCTTCATCTGATGCTCGGACTTATGTTTTTAGGCAACAAAGTTTGTATGGAATTTAGGATTCCCTTACGATTTAAAAACCTGTCCTTGAGCTGACTAATGAAATAATTTAAGAAGAGAAGGAAACTTAAAAGCCTAAAATACTCTTCATGACTCTCTGTCTTGAAGTAAGAACTCTGTGTTTGTCTTCCTGCAATTCATGGAATTTAACATTTTATCTAAGAGAATTTACGTGGAAAACTCTCTAATTCCTATGTACATTCACGAATTAAAATTAATATTATTTTTATTTCTTGTTTCGTATTTTCCTCAAAATTTCAGGAGGGGATATATCCCCTTAACCTCCCCCCCTTGCATCCGCCCCTGATTATGACTTCTACACAAGACAAATACAGATGCACGATGATCTACAGTTCCCGATTGCCAAGAATTTTTGTATACTGTAGAAACAAAGAAAATGAAAATGTACTAACTTCAAACATTGGAAACTACAGTATAAAGTTGCTATGTAGGCCTATATCAAGCATAAAACTCCAAAACATAATATTAATAGGTGGTAACTTATATTTGAGTTAACCACTGAATCGTAATTGACCTTATTATTATTAAAGAAAATGAATGAATTGTCAAGGCTCTTCATGAAGCCCGTTCATGGCAGTTTTACTTTGGACGATTTTCTTTATTAAGCATTTATCCATTATCATTAGTTACGTCGCAATTGCTGAGCAATTAACGAGCACACATCTGCAACGATGATCATCACAAAAAAAGATCATTAACTTAAAACTGAATGTTGATAATGGTTAGTTCTAAATTTCGGGTAATTATGTAGTAATCATCAGTCAGGCCATCTTCCAATAATAGAGATCCAGGACACATTCATTACCAGATAATTATATACATATTGTATTTTAATAAAATTTGGTAATTGTCTAGTAACCACTGACCAGGTCATATTGGCTAGGCCATCATCTTCCCGCAATGGAGGTCTAGGGTGTAAAGAAAATGACAGGTATGCCAGATGTCAATATATTAATCATAAACAAATGTTGAAATTTATTTTTTTTCTCGAAAACTGTGTGATACCGCTTGTTCATAAAAAAAAAATTGATAACCAAAACCTATGTAAAGAATCAATTGGTGATAGTAGTAGTTTAAATTGTCCAAAAGAGTGGTATCATCATCCTGCTCACAATTACTGCCACGCAGACCTCTAAATGCAAGTCCATTGATGATAACTAAGGAGCGGATTTCTATGTAATTAAATATTTTTCTTGCGTGTGATAAAACATAATTAACAAAGTTAAAACTTCCAAATGTCAAGTTTCAAGTTTAAAACCCGAATTTTATTTCACATAAAAACACATATTTTCACAAAAAAATTATGTAAATACATATTTTCAGGAAATCTATTATAAACCATAAATCATTTTACTTAAATAATTTTTTACAAGAACTTTTAAATATTTTAAAACTAAATCAATTATATCAGTCATAAATACGTTATCTTTTTAAGAATTCTTGGTTGCTTCGTGTTTCTATGGGCTGTGTAGTGTATCTGTGATTCATTTTTGTAATAGTATCGCCTCAAGTTCTGAGAACTTCTAGGCAGCATATCAGTGTTATTATATGAGAATAAATTAACATGGACAAGAAGGAGAGATTTTACAACACATAATTAGGAATGTTTATTGCTGCTGAAGATGATTTCATTCCCCGCTTTGTTTGTGAAACACAAGGGATAAGAGCTCGGGTATGAACATGATTTAATTTAAACAAATCTCTCGCCTGTCGCTCATGCCTATGAAGTGAGGATATACATCTTGTTGTGATTCCCTGTTATCGGACCATAAGCATAAGCATTGCTATAGGAAGCTTTACTCCGACATTGTCAGTCAGTAGCTAAAAACATTTTTTTTTTATGTTAAGACGTGTGTATATTAGCCTCTTAAGATGCCTAAAATCAAATCGAGTTTAAGATCGCGTCTACAGCAATACGTAGATGAATTTAAAAACATTTTTACTATTGACGGAAAAGTGTTATTTTGCCAACCATGTGGTAAATCAGTAAGTGTAGATCAGAGCTCTCAGGTAACCCAACATTTGTCTGGAAACAAGCACATTGCCGCTCTTCACGTGTGCATTCACGGCAAAACAGTGGATATAAAAAAATGTGTAAAGTTGCTCAAGTATTGGAGGGAGTGCCTGTAGGTGAAATTGACGGTGTAGGTGTTTGTGACATTCCTCTCTTTAAATATGCACATCTGACGTCCTGTGATGTGGAAAGATCGTTTTCACAGTATAAGTCGTTGTTCAGAGATAATGGGCATGCATTTGTGATGGAGAATTTAGAAATGATCTTCGTTGTTCACTGCAATTCTCGGACAACTACTAGCACCTGATACTCAAGTGTGATTGGTGAGTACCTCGTAACATTTTTTTTTTTCAAGCTAAGTAAGGTATTTTTGTCATATAAAAAAAAATTATTTTTAGCAAATATTTTCGTACTCTTTAGCACATAAAAAAAAATATATTTAAATTTTTTAGCACATAAAAATCTGCTCCCTCATGATAACAGTCTTTAGGGCATTTATTGGGTTGGGTTATCATTAGCACCGCAGTGCAAGCGAATAGCCCCAAATGTGTTTTCTAGAGGATCCTGATTCAGACTTCGAGTCTCAAGATATTCAAACTTCTCCTTCTCACGCACCATACTGGATACCATTTATGCTCGTGATCCAGGCATCTTGAGAAGGTGGTGGAGAGGTGACGTTTAGTTTCCTCATTGAAAAATTTCCAGTTTCTGACCACAGGAGCACCTTTTTCCAATATTCTAAATGTTTGCTGGTACTGCTAAGTCTACAGTGCAGATTCTTACCATGTTGAGGATATACTGTGACACCATTGAAACTGTCGACAAAAGCAGATGTGTATATCGACCCAGAGCCCTGAAAGATTAAACATCAAGCGCATAAATTTTAAAGTTGGGTTATACTGTAAGTACATACCAATCAAGAGTGGATTTAAAAATAACCAACAGGGGCCATAACCTACAGTAGCAAATTTCTTGAAACTCTCTATTCAAATTAATTTACTCTCACACAACCACACTTTACTTCAACTGGTCATAACAGAGGACAACGAAAACTATTAATATGGTAGGCCTACTTCAAAATGAAAGACACAGCAAGTTGCAACATTTCTCCACACTGGTTAAGGGCAGATAGTCATGAACATGCAGTGAAATGATGCAATCAACATTTATCACTCTAACTACCATAATATTGAAGACAGAATTTCACAAATTTTACTATTTGAAGTCAAAATCTTACCGATTCAAATTAATGGCACTTCATTAGATTTAGATTACTAGTTTTGTGTTAGAAATTTTTTTAAACTGATTAATTTTCCAAGGCCTTGCTGAAACATACCATTATGTAAGTACAAACTACTGTAAAACTACTGGTACCAGTACTTCGAAATTTTATCACTCATTAAATAGGTTCAGATCTATATGAAGCCTCCAATTCCAAAACTGTCTACATCCATTCTTAATAATTTTCAGGAAATGCCAAAAACTCGTAACTCTTTTCCTAATTGTTTGCAGTGTTCGTCATATTTGAAGCTTATTTATGGAAGGAAAGAGAGAATTTAGGCACAACATCCATTAGAAAATTGCTAGAGACATTTAAGTAGATGACGAAACTGCCATTATCTCAATTTTTTTTAAATGTATTTAGACAATTTTGGAATTGGACGCTTCAATTATGAAACTCTAGAATTATTTTGGTGAATAGTTAGTAATTGTTTAAATTCGTATTACTATGCAAGTGTTCGAGGTTATAAACCATTTTTAAGTTCAACAGCACTTTAAACACATTCTTCTCAGCAGTGTACAATATTCATTGTAAGGAAATGAGATATTTATGTCGAATGTTTATTCATGTGCAACTTCTGTAATTTCACTAGAAGACAAACTGAAACAATGACATGCTATATGAAAACAGTAATATGGTATTAACTTTTTTGTTAAAGGAGCAGAAAAATAATCCATCCCTAATACTAATATATCTTAAACAGTTATTATATTAGAACACGGAAATTTTACTTGAAGCAAGTAAAGCGATCGGTTTGGAAGTAAATCCCGAAAAGACGAAGTATATGATTATGTCTCGTGACCAGAATATTGTACGAAATGGAAATATAAAAATTGGAGATTTATCCTTCGAAGGGGTGGAAAAATTCAAATATCTTGGAGCAATAGTAACAAATATAAATGACACTCGGGAGGAAATTAAACGCAGAATAAATATGGGAAATGCGTGTTATTATTCGCATGAGAAGCTTTTATCATCCAGTCTGCTGTCAAAAAATCTGGAAGTTAGAATTTATAAAACAGTAATATTACCAGTTGTTCTCTATGGTTGTGAAACTTGGACTCTCACTCTGAGAGAGGAACATAGGTTAAGAGTGTTTGAGAATAAGGCGCTTAGGAAAATATTTGGGGCTAAGAGGGATGAAGTTACAGGAGAATGGAGAAAGTTACACAACACAGAACTGCACGCATTGTATTCTTCACCTGACATAATTAGGAACATTAAATCCAGACGTTTGCGATGGGCAGGGCATGTAGCACATATGGGCAAATCCAGGAATGCATATAGATTGTTAGTCGGAAGACCGGAGGGAAAAAGACCTTTGGGGAGGCCAAGACGTAGATGGGAGGATAATATTAAAATGGATTTGAGGGAGGTGGGATATGATGATAGGGACTGGATTAATCTTGCACAGGATAGGGACCGATGGCGGGCTTATGTGAGGGCGGCAATGAACCTTCGGGTTCCTTAAAAGCCATTTGTAAGTAAGTAACTAAGTTATTATATTAGTACAGAATAGAAGTATGAAACACACATACATACTTTTACTTACCTGCAACCATAAGCACATTGTCTGCTGCTACAGAACTGCTCATGGGCACTCTGCCCCACAGTGTTCATATGGCTGTCTGTTACCCGGGAAGTAGGCAGCATACACATCTTTTGTCATGTTCATACAGCTTCACTATGTCATCCCACTTAGCTGTACCAACACCCATTTCACCATTGTAATCAATCACAGCACAAATTCTGAAAAGGTTCGGATGCATTTCAGATGGTGGGGAGGGTCATACAATGCTGCAATTTCTTGTTCGTTGAAAATGAAGAATGGTTTCTCTTCACACACAGTACCAGTAACAATAACCTTCAGGCCAGCATCCTGACAGGTACCAAGAAATTCGAGGAAGAATTTCCTAAGGGAATCTGCCCTAGTGCTTCCACAATTCAAGTAGTAAGCTACTGGTTGTTTTGTAGATCCCAGATCATGAAAACAAGGGCATGGTTAGCAATCTTGTCAATATTTACCCCAGATCCATGATCCTCAAAGCCATTGATGCAGTCCAATTTCTAATTATAAGAGGGGGATCCAGGAATTAATGACCGTTCGCACATACCCGCCGCGCAGCTGACTCCCCTTCCTTGTTTGAAGGTCAACTGGCTTCCTTAACATGTGTTCTCATAATGTTGTGAGTACTGCTTGCAACAAGTCGCCATTGTGCATTTTGTGTTACTTCAAAATGAACGACGTGATTGATAATCCCGCCGACTGTGAGGTGAGGAGTGTGATTCGATTTTTGAATGCCCGACATTTGAAACCTGCAGAAATTTACCGGCAATTGAAAGAAGTATATGGTGATACTGTAATGAATGAAAGAAATGTGAGAAAATGGTGCGAAATGTTCAACATTGGGCGAACAAATGTCCATGATGAAACTCGACCCGGACGCCCATCACTCATCACAGAAGACCTGAAGACTAAAGTGAACGACAGAATCTTGCAAGACAGGCGCAAATCACTCGACTAATTGCATATTGCCTTTCCTGACATTTCTCGTTCTTTGCTTGGTGAAATTGTGTTGCAACATCTTGGCTACCACAAAATCAGTGCAAGATGGGTTCCACGGCAACTGAGTGACCAACACAAAACTCAGAGAATGGACTCAGCATTGACATTCTTGATGCGATATCACACAGATGGAGACGCCTTTCTTGATCACATTGTGACTGGTGATGAGACCTGGGTGTCTCACAACACCCCAGAGAGCAAGCGCCAATCACGTCAGTGGCATCATCCCTCATCACCCAAGAAACCGAGAAAATTCAAACAGACGCTCTCAACACAAAAAGTCAAGGCTACTGTCTTTTGGGATCGCAAAGGTGTTCTTTTGCTGGATTTCATGCCAAAAGGCACTACGATCAATGCAAATCGTTATTGTGAGACTTTACGAAAACTACGGCGAGCCATCCAAAACAAGAGGCGAGGAATGCTTTCGAGAGGAGTTGTGCTTCTTCACGACAACGTCCGCCCGCACACTGCTGCTTCAACTCGAGAATTGCTGGATCAATTCGGTTGGGAAATCTTTGATCATCCGCCCTATAGTCCAGACCTTGCTCCTAGTGATTTTCACCTTTTCACTAAGCTGAAAGACTTTCTGGGTGGTACGCGTTTTGGAAGTGATGAAGAGTTGAAGAAGACAGTGAACACCTGGCTTAATGAACTGGCGGCAGAGGAGTATAACACGGGAATTCTAAAGCTAGTGAACAGACACGACAAATGTTTAAATGTAGGTGGTGATTATGTAGAGAAGTAAAGGAAGCTTCAGTTATGTAACAGACTTTGTTATTTCAAATAAATATTTTTTTTTTAATTATTACAACAAAACGGTCGTTATTTCCTGGATCCCCCTCGTAATGCAAGTTCTCCCTGATTGACATTTCATCAAACAAGAGAGAACATACGCAATCTTCATCAGACATTTTCTGCACCATGTCTTTGAGTGCTTTAAACACATTGGCATTAATACCAGTCCCCAAGTGAGGACATATTGCAAGGATCGTTTGAATGGAAGAGGGTAGAGGGAGTGGAGGAAGGCATAGGACTTGCGACTCCTTCATAAAGGGACAGAGACACCACCAACTCATCTCGAGTCCATCTTTTGCTCATGGATTTGTATTTGGCGTTGCAAATGAGGCTGGCTAATAATCTCCTGGAATCCTGAGTTGAGACTTTACCAATCGACTCAGATCAGAGTGATCAGAAGTCTTTTCACCTTTAGTTTCATTTTTAGTTTAATTTTTTTCATTTTTGGTGATACCGATAAGCTTATATTATTTAACTATAACAATTTTATTTTCCACCTTTGCTTATCTTAATGTTATTAATGTAATCTTCATCTTACGATGTTTGGATGACGTATATACGTCCGTTGATGTGACATATTAATGAATTAACGTATATACGTCATCCAAACATCGTAAGATGAAGATTACATTTGTAAAGTTTCTTTCCACCCATAAGCAGTGCTGACTAGATCAGACGCTATGGACAGTACTCTATAACAGAGTCGCCAGTATGAAAGGATAATTCCGAGCCTTTGGCGTGAGACGTACTCGATAGCTGAGTGGTAGAGCGCCTGACTGGAGAACAGGAAGTCGCAGGTTCGATTCCCGCTCGAGGTTGTGAATTTTTTCTGTCATACCATGGCATGATTGTGACTATAATAGTATTTAATTCATGAATGTTATTAGTTTACATTAACGTTTTCGATACTCTTATTGTATCATCTTCAGATGTTAGGATGTTATGTCAACATATGTGATGAAAACCTAGCCTCATTTTGTGTTGTGGGCTATTCAAATGCATAGGACCTACCATGATTTCCTAGTTTAGCTAAAGTTGATCGTTGCTGTGAATTAACCTAATTCTGTGTCTCAAGTTGCTTGTTAAGATTCTGTTAAAATTCACTATGAAGACCCGTGTAGGACAGTGTAAAATTATGTGAGAACAATAATATAACATATAAATATAAAACAAGTGAAGTATACACTATAAAACACTTTGAGCACTTATATGGTTGGCCGTGTTAGCCTGTTGTGTCGTTGAATTGGGCTGCTTCTGCTGATCTCAGTTAAAATCACTGTCTTAATAACGCACTTTTTTGTTCACTGATTTATCTATAGTTTTGGTACTATGTGTTATTGGAGTCTTTGTAGACTTATTACTTTTTACCTTTGTTTCTCTCAACTTCGCAACCTACAAAGCTCGCTCTCACTGTTCCGAATTTTAGTATATAATTTTCTTTTTCTCGGTGTCAAATCTTTAACCTTGGCCATATCAATATCTTTTAGAAAAGAGTGTCCCACTCTACATTTTAGGATAGAGCATGGAACGTTGAAGCTTCCATGTTCTCCACCACCAGCATTTTCATTAACAGAACCAGTGAGAGAAGAGGGCTCCCCTGCCGGTGGAACAGGAATGTGTTCTTCGGCAAAGGACTTTCTTTAATAGGTTTTTTGAGGGTTGTAGGAATTTGAGGTCTTTTTGAGGAGACAATTGGGTAGGTTCATTTTCTGGTTTTTATTTTTATTTTAGTAGGTTATTTTATCATGCTTTATCAACATCTCAGGTTATTTAGCATCTGAATGAGATAAAGGTGACAATGCCGGTGAAATGAGTCCGGGGTCCAGCACCGAAAGTTACCCAGCATTTCCTCATATTGGGTAGAGAGGAAAACCCCAGAAAAAAACCTCAACCAGGTAACGTGCCCCGACCGGGAATCGAACCCGGGCCACCTGGTTTCGTGGCTAGACACGCTAACCGTTACTCCACAGGTGTGGACCATTTTCTGGTAAAAGTCGTTCAGTTGATAGAATGGATGAAAGATAAGAATGTTGTGGGGATGAAAAGTCATTTGGTTGTGGGTCTGAAAGTGAGCCATTCAGTAGTATTAGTAATATTTATTTATTTAACCTGGTAGAGATAAAGCCGTCACGCCTTCTCTGCCCCTCTACCAGGGATTACAACTCTAATATGAACAATAAAATTACAATCAATATTAAATTTAGAATTACAATAAAAATTAAAGTACGACAAGATGGAACTGCTGATAAGTTCAGACCTTTTCTCTCTTTTGCTTTAAAATCAGTTTCTGAAAAGTGTTCCACTGGATACTGTGTGATTTATATAGTAATAAACATGTGATTTTAGTTTGCATTCACAAATAATTTCAAAATTAAAATCCTTCAATATCTCTTTATATTTATTCATTGTTGTAACTCTCACCCCTGCATTTGTTACTATGTTTCTAATTTATTACCAACATAACATGCGAGAGATCCAGGCTGAATTATGTTACTAGGAAATTGTCTATTTTTCTAGTATTCCGTCCTTTAACTCTCTAATGCAGAGGTCGTCAGCACAGAGCACGCTGGGGCTAGAGTCTTTTACCCGCATAAAACACAGGGCACTATAGTGTACTCCGTAGCTGCTAGCAGGTATGCTCTCTATCTCTCCCTGTTGCACGACGGTGCACATGGGATGGCACCGCTTACCCTTTGCACATTTCTGCAAGTGCTGACGACCACTGCTCTAATGTTACATTAAGGGACTACAACAATGCATTATAATATATCGTACAGTTAAGCATTAAAATATTTTACCACTCCCTGCATCTACATCCTAGAAACTGTCTGCTTTATACATAAGAATCTAAACTATTTTAAAAGAAACTCTGAAACTCATAACCATAACACAAGAACTACCAACAACTTGCATATAAATTGTCATACTATTACCAAGAGCCTCAACAGTACTTCTCATATATATATATATATATATATATATAATATAACAAGATACCTGGGGATATCAAACATTTAAATTATGAAGGTTTCAAAACCAGGGTAAAAACTATTCTGCTCCAGTCCATGCCGTTCAAAATCACTGATTTCTTGCATTAAAGCTATAAAGCAAAATACCTACCTTCATTATGTTGCACATAATTTTTTTTTCACCAAACAATATTAATAATAATGTAGGACGATCTTGTTTTTACCTAATCTCTGTTAATTTATTTATTTAATGTCTTGTAAACGGAAAATGTATTATATATCTTGTTATTTATTGTGTCTTTTGGTAGTTTTACTATTCTATGAAAACTTAAGAGTGTTAAAATTAAATTCATACTAGAAATCAATTAAATTCATACCAGAAATCTTATTTGTGTGTGTATGTGTGTGTATTTTTGCGTTTGTATTTTGTGTTTGTATCTAGTGACGAACCTATAATCTGTAATAGACTGTACAGGGAATGAATAAATACAATACAACGATTTATATGTTGAAAGTATTTGTGGCTGAAAACTAAAACCACTTGTTTTACATTATATAAATTTCACAGAAAGCTGTGAAGCAATAGAAGATTGCACTTTATTTGGTGTAGCTTTTCTGGAGAATTACTATTGATATTGTTATCATAAAACATGTTTGACTATTACAATATTCCGCAGCTAATCCTATGCTTAAATGTTACATTAGGTTTTTGCATATAGAAAAGGGCTCACCTTAAAAAAAAAAAGCTGTAACTCTCTGTAAGTCAAATGCATAGGTAATTTAAAGAAATATATTAAGTGAACAATATTGCTTACCTCTCAACATCTTTCGGGAAGTGGAAAATGCCAATTCCGTATCCTTCTATTTGAGCCCAGACAACCAGGCACAGAATGTTTTCACCCTGATTTTCTGTGACATGCTGGAATGATAGACAACACTAACCATGATTTTGGATAAATCGCAATAAAGAGAACGCCAGTAGGGGAAGTTATCCCCACTCACATGAAATGTGCATTCGACACAACACTCGTGTACCACGTTGAGTGTCTGGTGAGCTAGTAGGGGAAAAGTGGAAGGGGTGGTGGGCAGAGCTTCTACGTTCTGCTTAATACGCTTTTCCCGTGATTTTTCTTACCTCCCTAATAAGTAATAAAATAATAAATAATACATACAGAGTGATTTATATAGAACTGACACATTTCTTTCATTAATTGTTTCAAAACGAATTGTGCTAGCGACAACTTATTATACCTAAAATGTAGAGGAATTTTGGGAGATTATTTATCTCTATAGCAAATGTTGTCCGGCGTTGTCAAATCCGGAGATCTCGGTGGCCACAGGTTCCTGGAAATTATTCGGTCGTCACATGACCGGATAAATGGAACCATGCTTCATCTGTGAACCATGTGATGGACAATATGGCAGGATTTTGCACAATGAACTTCTGAAACCAACGACAATAATTCAATCTTTTATCCTTATCTGGTTCCTGTAGCTGATGAACAACCGTAACCCTATATGGCTTTAGGCTCTCTGACACATTGAGTAGGTGTACCCTGTCTCCTGCGACAAACGTCTTAATGATTTTTTGGGTGATTGCTCCAGTCATGCTCTTACGTCAACAACAACCGTGGGAAGCCTAGATGAATGATGCTTGCCCTTTTCACTCACCAGAGATCCAGTTGTTTCCAATTTGTTTACCAGTCCCAGTATTGTGTTTCTTTTGGGAGGATTTCGAACACCAAATTCTCTCTGGTATGCCCTTTGAGTAGCTGTAATTGAATTCGTAATCCAGTATTGCTTCACAAGGAAGAGTGGTTGATTTAATGTGTACTGCATTTTCACGTTGACACAAAATGTCGAAAACAGCTGCCAACAATAGGAATAAAACATAAACATCTGTGCATCTAGTGACAAGGAATCGAAACTCCAGAACATTCTGCTGTTGGTTTCAGACGTTCATTGTGCAAAATCCTGCCATATTGTCCATCGCATGGTTCACAGATGAAGCATGGTTCCATTTATCTGGTTATGTGACGACCGAATAATTTCCAGGAACCTGTGGCCACCGAGATCTCCGGATTTGACAACGCTGGACAACATTTGCTACAGAGGTAAATAATCTCCCAAAATTCCTCTACATTTTAGGTATAATAAGTTGTTGCTAGTACAATTCGTTTTGAAACAATTAATGAAAGAAATGTGTCATTGTAGGCCTATATAAATCACTCTGTATTATGTATTTAATTCTTCTGCATTATTTGCTTGAAACGTATCAATCATGTCACTTCACACCTCCATCATAATGTGTGAAAACTACATCATAATAATTATTAATTTGTATTTATGATTTCAGCAAATAATTTCCATTTGTAAAATAATAAGCAAATAAATATCACCTTCTTCCCCAAGTAGAATAGAATAAAAGAACACGTGTAACAAAAGACGAGAATAATAAAACAACCTTCTTCAGTTACTGAAGTGATGTAAATTCAGCAGAAATTGATTCTGAACACACCTACGTCTAATGATTTAGTTACGTAAGTATAGAGTGTGGTAAGGGCTTGAAAGTAGTAAAACTCCAAGAAACAAATTATATACCTTTTTGTTTCTGCATATTTTATTAATTTTATCTTTCTGCACAATTATTTACAATACTGCACAAGCATTTCGCAATCTGCACAACTATAGTTTTCCATTTGTGCATTTTATAGTGGGTACTGGGACGTGACGAATGCCTATTTTAGCTCTTGAACTTACAAACAACATATAGGCCCTACTGAAGCATTCATTTGTCACAGGTTTATGATTTATACCATGCATTAAACAATGTTTATAGTATCTTTTCATGACAAATTAAATCACTTATCTCCAACAGAACATTTTTAGAGTGTCCCCAAATACGGTAATTAGAAAATAGAATGGTTCATACCAGTTAGGTACACATCTCATAGAATTTTAGTCTGAGTTCTCTAATTGTTCCTGGTATAATAAGAAAATATACCACATGACAAAATGAGTGCACTACTTTCTTGACTAAACACCACATAACTTATGTACAAAATTAAAAAAAAAAAATTATTAACATTATTTTTTTCCCCAAAATTTTCCTTAAATTTGAATTTTAAAAATTCAATGATGAAGTTTAGAAGCAAACCACTCCATTCACTTTATTATTATTATTGTTATCCAAATATTGAAACCCTATTTTACCTTTAGTATATTAGGTTGTAGTTTGTTACATGTGAAATACATTATGTAGTGATAATACACAATTTTAAAGAATTAATAGTAGGTCTGAGCCATAGTTACAATATAAATACACTAATTAAGAGACAGTAAACAATACTAAATACGTTATGCAATAATTACTTTCAGTTAAAACAAAATGAAATAAAATTAGAAATTATAATCGAAGGTGTAGAGAAATTGCAAAATTATTACATTAATTTGTGATTTTATACATAATTTTAAGCAATAGTAATAAGATAATGCACAGAATTGGCTTAGTTACAAATAAAACACCTATTATATAGTTGGTTTGCGATAGTAAAAAAATAAAAACAAAATTACTTACAGTTACAAACTATATACCTGTCATCAAATACTGAACAATAGTAAAATCTATAATACAAACATAGTTATTGTTGTTATTACTATTGTTATGTCCCAAAGACAGACACCTTGTTTTAGATAGTGCATTATGATTTTATATCATCATTAATTTACATACAATTAATAGCTACAGTCTTGAGTGAATGTGGTGTATAAATTCTGTGAATTGTTTGTAACATTTTTCCTAAGAAAATGGTAAAGGGGTGTGCAGTAATTTAAATTGCAGTCCGAGATATGATATCTTAAAAAGTGTCTTTTCCTTTCGAACACTGGACAGTGAAAATCAAATTTCAACAGTCTGATTCTCTTTGCATATGCACAGAGATTCATCTGCACTTTTGATCCTAAATCTTTCAAAGTAGGAACCGAATTTTCCATGGCCGGTCATAAATTGAGTGAAAAAGAAGTCGGTTGAGAACTGACTGCAACATAGTCTGTCTTGTACATTGGGAAAGAATAATTTCTTGGTCACAGAGCCTTTAACACTAGAGTTGCAGTATTATTCCACTTGAGTGTAGTTGTGTGCTTGATCTTCTGCTTAATGTATGAAATAGGACAGGTGGAATATTTATATTCTGAGTTGGTTGAGGCTGCTTGCTTCGCTAATGTATCCGCTCTTTCGTTTCCTTCAGTACCTGTGTGGCCGCGCACCCACATTAAGCAAATACTTCACTTTAAAGAGCTAATTAATAGCCTATGTACCTGCCACAAAAATTTCATGACTCTACCTTCATTAGTTTATGAGATAAGTGTACCTAAGTTTTGAAAACTCAAGGTTACGGGAAAATGCAAAAACTGAAAAACATGTATTTTGTCCTTCACTCGGCAATCTAGAACGTTTCAGCCCCATATTCATCCTGCTCCTGTGTTTCTTGGCCATCTCTCCTCCTTTGGCATTCCTCTTCCTTGTTCTGGTCTCTTTAGTAATTTGCAAAGCAAACTTTTCACCGTCTTCGAAGCAGTTCTTGTCAATGGTGTAAAGTGCAGTTTTGTATTTGAGCCCACTTCAATGCTCAAACTCTCCAACACATTTAGTCTACTACACAACCATCATTAAAACAGATGACTGCATCTAATACACCCAGTTTTATTTCTTTTAAACCCACAAAAACTGTATTTGGGATGCACTCCCATATACAATGATTTTCATTAGGGTTTTGTGTATTCCCATGTAAACATTTTTTTAATAGCTCCTGGTTACTGAGGTCCCTAAAGATTAGTTTTATTTCATCCATCACAGCTGCAGGCAGTGAATGTTGGTTGGAATACTTATTTCCAGTGACCGAAGCTTTATTGTACCACACCAGCAGTCTTGGCTCCTCACCTGTGCTATACATATTGCCCACACTGCTCTTCTTATTTTTTTCTACACCTTTTCCAGCATTCCTCCTTATGGCCAGTCCATAATAGATTTGCAACTGATCTATTGCACTATCTGTTAGCTGCCCTCTCCGGGTTAGTAGTTAAACATCAGAATATTTTTTTACCTTTCATATATTTACATAATCATCTTAGTCTTGTTCCCATTCTCTTTTGCACATGCCCACAGCACTCCAGCTTACTTACTTCTACATTCCCATAAACATTTAATTCTTCAACTTTCTTACAACCTTTTGAGTCCCCATCTCTACGTAATTGACATACCTGACCTGATATAAATTCTCAGACCTCTGAAACATTTTTACTACTCCATCGCTCGCCATCCCATCACTGAAGCCATCATAGTTTTTCATGCAAACCTGTCCAGGCTGATCTGATTTACAATTAAGGCAGAATTTTGTCAAACATTGGACATCAATAAATTTAAAAATGCAGTTATGTCAGACTCCAAAGCAGCTATTCTATCAATAGTCTCTAAACACACACCTTCATCTCAAACAGCAGAAATAACTAAAACGCTCTCTCAATTAATAACACTCAATAAAAGAATTGTATTCCAATGGATACCATCCCATTGTGGAATCCTGGGAAACCAGAATGCGGATGCTTTAGCAAAGAAGGGCAGCACTGCTACTTACAGACCTGTTACTAAATCTACGTATTACTCTGTGAAAAGATTTATTAAATCTACATACTTAGACTTCAACAAACAAAATTTGATAACACAATCTCAAGGGAAAAAATGGAACTCTCTGCATCAAAATCCACATTTAATTCCCGATTTACCACGAAAATCGTCTGTAGCTGCATTTAGATTGGCAACAGGCCATGATTGTTTGGCCAAACACCTGCATAGAATTGGAATATATCAGTCCCCTAACTGCCCATTGTGCAACTCAAACCAAGAAATGGATTCGTAACACCTCAAAATCTGTGCTTCAGTGGCTGGTCATGATAATATCTTTGAAAAATATTGGAGTGCAAGAGGTCAAATGACTTTATTGTCAAACGCCTGGCATTAGAAAACAACAACAATTACTTTCCCATTGTCTAGTGAAGTTGCAGTGATGACACCATTGAGAGAAGTGTGACCTCGCTTCAGCCAGGAGTCCACACCTGTGGAGTAACGGTTAGCGCGTCTGGCCGCGAAACCAGGTGGCCCGGGTTCGATTCCCTGTCGGGGCAAGTTATCTGGTTGAGGTGCTGGACCCCGGACTCATTTCACCGGTATTATCACCTTCATCTCATTCAGTCGCTAAATAACCTAAGCTGTTGATAAAGCATCGTAAAATAACCTACCAAAAAAAAAATTCTGCCAGGATCTATCGAAAGCAGCAGTTATGTCCCTACTGTTTTCATTTAGAGCCACTGCTTCTTCTATAGCATTTGTCATAGATTTTTTTTTTTTTTTGCTATCTCTTCAAGACATTTTAACAGTTGGAAGTGCAGAAATTAAATTTGGCAGTTGGTGGGGGGAGGTCCATTATTGCACACAGAGTTTGTGCTGGCTTCCTGTCTCTGCCAATACTTCTCATTGCATATACAAATCTTAAATTAACTTCATAACATTTTATTTTCCCTACCTTATTGGATGTCGTACTTAAAGCAGACTCTTTACATTTATTACAGACAACAGACAGTTTAGTTCAGGCTCCGCCAAGTCGAGTCAAGAACGCGAGAGGGCGTACAGGCCTACTTACGGCTTCCACTGCGGGCAGTACACTTGTACACTGCAGTCTATCAGTGGTGGAACCTATCGAGGTCGCTTGGGGGCACCGGTGCACTGCATTTTGCACCAGGAATATTTATGTGCTAAAAACATGAACCTTAGCAATGTAATGGATGTTGTTATGCGAACAATTAATTTCATAAGGTCTAAAGGACTCAATCACAGGGACTTCAGGGCACTGCTTGATGGTATTAACAGTATGGGGATTTACTCTACCATACCGAGGTAAGGTGGTGAAGTCGAAAATTCTGGAACGTTTTCTCGCACTTAGAAATGAAACTGCCTTATTTATGGATGTACATGGGAAACCTGTCAGAAGCCTTGGACATGAAAGAATATATAAGAATAATGCAACAATTGTGCGAAGTTTCGAACGTAGATTTGAGGATATTAGAGATCTTGAACAACAATTTAAGATATTTGCAATATCTTTTCAGTGAGTGTCCTGGATATTCCTGCTGAACTACAATTAGAAATACTTGATTTACAAAGCGATATTGAGCTAAAGGATAAGTATCAAAACAAAAGTATTAACCATTTCTATACTTGTTTTCCACGAGAAAGGTTTCCTAAACAGTACAATCTTGCTGCAAGAACGTTGTAAATGTTCGGGACAACCTACGTATGCGAAACACTGTTTTGTTTAATGAAGTTTATAAAGTCACGTCACAGAAAGAACTAAGTGATGAACAATTGAAAGCATGTTTGCGATTGGCTGGTACTAAAACAATAGCTCCGAGAATTAAATAGCTGCTTACTAACAGAAAACTGCAAAAATCGCAGCGGATCTCTGATGTTTAAGAAAAAGTACTATTATTAGAGAATTGTATTTGAATAACAACGTTTGTACTGTTGTTTTATTTTGTTAATTGAATTGTATAGCAATGAGAAGAAGACAAACAGTATATTAATCTGTATAAAAGTGTATATTTTGTTTTGTTTCATTAATGTGCAAACATGCAAAAATTGGTTTCGTATATAGTTAACTGTACAAAATTGTATAGAGTACTGTTTTTCAGTATAGTGCAATTAACAGTGAAAGCGTGCTTCAATTAAAAGCTGAAATTAATTTACATTCTTATCACAAATTTGGTTCACATACAAGTTCTTAGCTCCGCCACTGTGGAAGCAGCTACCCTTGCTCGCAGCCGTACGTCAGGGCTTGAGGGTTTGTACGTACGCACGAGAGTGTAGTCACTTGACGGTCCCTGGTTTAGTTGCAAGCCCTCGCCTACTATTTTTATCTTCTGTAAGTTCAACACATTCGACGCTACGACAATATTTACACTGTACATTTTTCTTCGCCAAATTAGACAATAATTGAATATCCCTAATCACTAAAATAAAAGTTGTCATCACACTCTGGTTTTACGTGAGATAATTTTCTTGCAGAAGCTGAATGTAGGTCTACTTCTCTACTGCAGCTAAGCTCAGACAGGTTATGTTCACTTATATTACGTTTTTTTTTATATATTGCCATTAAACACGGGTTTTCTTTTACCAAACTTCTTTAATCTGCCCATTTTAATACACACTAATAATATTGAATAACACTGATTGCAAATAACAACACAATATTTTTTGCAACAAAATTTACACGTGATTATTCAAAACCGTTGCTTACGTTCAAAACAAAACAGAAGTGATTTCCACTGGATTATGTTATGCTCTTTGCAGTTTCAGAGTATCTGGAAGCACCAACAACAGAAATGAAATTTACCCGGTCCCAATATTCCAGAGAAATATACCTTGGTTTGATGCAGCATGCTACAGTCAAAGGACCGAAACTCTCGCCGCATTACACCAAGCAAGGACTTGGAACTATATGCGGTTTCCAGGAAAAAAATATAAACTGCTCCTAAAGCAAAAACAAAACCATTTCCCCGAAAAAGTAGGGGTAGAGACAGCAGAGATGGCAAAGAGAGACCCTTTTGTGGCTCTCAAAAGAAGGAAAACAACACATACTCTAAACACAGTCACGCAACTCATACGTATAAAATATGCCAACATTTGACAGCTGTCGCGACAGTAGCCCTCTAGCGGCAGGCAAGTTAAAAGTGTGCACACGACATATGATAACACATCAGAAAACGGGTTTTGCGTAATTTATTTTATATTTTTATGCTATACAATAAGTGTATATGGTTCTTACTTATTCTGCTTTAGAATCCTGGAAGAATTTCACACGCAGTTAACCTACAAGTTTCAGAAGCTGGGAATAAACGTAATTCTTTCTGCTCCTTACAACTGAATCATGGCCCTGGTCACGTATCATGGTTTGAAATAATATAATTGTTTGTACGTGGACGGTTAATTCAATTCATTCCTAAATATATTTATAAACCATTGGAACTCTATATTTCCTGTGAGAAGAGTCAAAATTGTAGGGCATATCTCGTAGGGTACATCGCGTGGTGAACTCCTCTCCCTATTTCCTGAGAAATTAACTATTTTCCATACCGCAAATTGGGGTAAACTCGGCCGCTGAGGTAAACTTAAAAATAAAAAAGGGGAAGATTTAAACTTTAATTTGACAGACATTGATTTATAAAGTTCATTATTTTTCAATTTGTTTAAATTAATATTTTGAATCGCTAATAGTGCTGATATTATGGTTTAAATTTTTATGGAAAGTTTACCGCATTTTACATTACATTTCCAGTTTTCACACATAAGCTTAATTTTAACTAACCCTACCTATACAATACGTAATTTACATGCACTTACTGTTATTATGACGTAGGTGAGAACAAATGAATACACAACTTTGTTGAAAAAATTGTAACTTCAATCAACTCAGAAAATGTAGGCCTAATTTTATTTTCAGAGCAGAAGTGGTGTAAGTCAAAAATGGGTAATGAGGGTTAAAGTAAACATTCTGTAAAATACAGCGCAAAGTAGTAGTTAATATTGAATTGATTTAAACTATTAGTAGTCAGTGAATAGCACGAAGGATATATTAATTGCTACTTTGCGCTGTATTTTACAGAATTTTTACTTTAACCCTCATTACCTAATTTTGACTTACACCACTTCTGCTCTGAACGGCTCAAATAATCACTGGGAATGTAAAATCAACACCAATAACAGTCATGCAAATTATTACAGAAAAGATTGATTTTTATATTAAATTTAAAAAGGCTCTTTTATTTCTTGAGTACTTAATACGTCTGCCACATGAATCTACACCAACACATCAGAAATTTATCAACACAGTCTGGATTTATTCAAGAAGTGAATATTTTGCAAAAGGATTATAATACGCCATGAATTCTTGAAAAATTAACATCATAATCCCTACTTGAATGCAATATAACATTCAACTTTTGAAAAATATGAAGAAAAAAACACGAATACAAAACTTATGGAATTACTTGCATTAAAAACTGTAGATACATTATCCAAAATCGGTACACATTTACACATGATCTCTGTAAAACAATAATATATTGCAACAGGTATTTACTTTGTTTTTATTTAAACTCTCCTTCCTGACATACAAATAGGTAACTGATAAGTAATAAATGTTTTATAAAACACAATACATAGGCTACCTACAGCGTGGATTATAGGTTATGACTGAGTTATGATTTTCTCTTGGTCTTTAGGGAATCTGAAGAACGACAAATTCGGAGATTTAAACTTGTTGTTACTGCAATTTTCGTCATTGCACACATTGCCTTTATTCCGACGCATGATTAAAACGTTATTATAACATCTCGCATACCTTTAAAGCACGTTCTGGCTGTATCAACCCTATGACCAGTGCCTTGCATGCCGCTTGAGCGCTAGTGTCGTGAATGTTGGCAAAAAAGTGTTGAAGTTGCGCGACTGTATATATTAGACTGTGCTCCAAACATACAAATGGAATCCCGGCTCAAACACTTCCAGACGATTCTGAACCCAGGAAATAAAGACCAAGCCTACGACAAAATAAAACCACCCTCAGACGAAATACCACACCCAATCACGATGCAAGAAGTTCTTAGCACGATAAGGAAGCTCAAGAAAAGGAAAGCGGCAGGACCTGATGGGATCTACGAGTTCCTCAAGGAATCAACCTCAGAACTAACAACGACATGGGTAAAGCTACTGAACAAATGTCTGCAGACAGGTGAAATTTGAACGCATGGAGACAGACCACGTTAAAGGTTCTATAGAAAGGAAAAGGGCCCACAAACGATCCAAACTCGTACCGAGGAATCGCCCTAGAAAACAGCCCCTTCAAACTACTGACGAACATCCCAAATGCAAGGCTATCAAAGGCAATAGACTGGAAAATACCCGTTCAACAATTTGGTTTCAGAAAAGGTCACTCTATAACCCTGCAAGCACTGGAAAATTTACTCAAAGACATACACATGTTGGGTAACTTTCGGTGCTGGACCCCGGACTCATTTCACCGGCATTATCACATTCATTTCATTCAGACGCTAAATAATCTAGATGTTGATGCAGCGTCATAAAATAACCCACTAAGACAAATTTTCTGGAGACGTTATTTCTCCCTTTTTTGAAGATAGGAATAGCCACTGAATATATTAATCTCTCGGGGAATATACCATTGAACATTGAATAGTTACATATATAACTTAAGCCTGGTTCAGACGGTGCGTGTTTCTGTGATGGATTCCAAGGTGGCTAGCAGGCTGGGTGCCGTGGTGGCTACGGTGCTGGGTTCCGTGGTGGCTGCGGTGATGGTTTTCGTTCACACGGAGCGAGCTGCCTTGCACACTATTATAACGTCTTTGCTGCCTTGCATGCTGGATCCAAAGAGTTTGAAGTATTACAAACTCTTTGGCTGGACCCCAGTTTGGAAGTTGGAGATGCTGGCGCGGTACGATTTGTAAACATCAAATATGGAAGCTGTATGTGAAGCTGTACGAAGAAGACGTTTAGCAGCCTTTACTGTTTTGCTAGCTTTGAACGCTGAGGAGACGGATCAAATTAAAAGAGTAGAATGTGGAGCCGAAAATGGTTGCTGCGTAGAAATACGGGCCAAGATGTCTTAACAATGCTGTTTGTATAGCATATAAATATGTTTCTTCTCTGTACGCCTCAATTAAAGTTCTGACTTGATCTTTGGTCCAACCGTAGGAATTCATAATTAAAATTTTCGACTTGCTCTCTTAAGGGGAGAGGATGGTATTTTTCAAAACTTTTTTCCCTATTTGGTGTAAATTATTATTTTTTTGTATGTAAAGAGCTCATAGCTGTGGCAACTCAACCAAATAAAAATATTTTGAAAAAAAAATTTGGAGGCCCAAATTTGAAAAAAAATATATATATATATATATATATATATATATATATATATATACCCAATGCAGGATTGTACTAGAACCGATATATCTAAACCGTTTTTAAAGATAGATTCAAACAGTTTTTGCAATGTATTTGCAAAAGTATGTTCTACAAACTGTCTGTAACAGAGTTTTGATATTAGTCCCTACGTTGGTAAAATAAACAATTAAAATTTAATAACAATTTTCTGATTTCCTTTCTTGCAAACAAACGCACGTATTTTTAAAATGAAATCAATTAACAAAATTCTGTTACAGAGAAAAGTTTCCTAATAGTCTAAAGAATACCATCTTCTCCCCTTAAAATAGTAGCTTCTGCAACCTTCCTGAGGTTGATCCACACTTGTTTTCTCGCTCCCAAGGTCCCAGAACAGTCTAGATAACACTCGTGATAAATAAGAAACTAACCATAAGTGGAAAACAACTAAAATTTTACATTAACAATAGTAAATGTTGCAACAAAGCAATTAAACAAGAAGTTTAAAACAACTAAAGTTCTATATTTGATTATTATATCCTTAGAAACTAAGAAATACATAAAAAAAAGATTTAGTTGGAGAACAACTATTTTGGTAACACTGAACCAGCACAGAAGCACGCAGGAAAAATAGCAAGGAACCTACCCTCGAAATCCAGCAAGCTAGCCATCCACGGAGCCACCAGAGCGCATTATTAACGGTGAGTGACCACGCAGGCGACCCATCCGCGCAGCCACCTTGGAATCCATCACAGAAACACGCACCGTCTGAACCGGACTTTAGTGGCCCAGCTATAATATGTGAACTCGTTTTTAATATTTTGCTTGTTATTTCATCATACTCTGAGGCAGTGCCGGCTGATTGACTGAGGCAAGTGAGGCCGGGCCTCAGTCACTTGGCTTAACTGAAATAAATTTTGTGTTTTTATACAATGTATTAGTTATTTGAATGAAGCATATATCGCTGTAGAAGCATTTGAAACTTTGTGTTGTACATAGATCTGTTTTTGCGGTAAAATTTGTTCGTGAGGCCAGGATTGCTCGTGCCGGGTCTGGCTTCTGCATTTCGTTTGTTTTTGGGGGCTTTGAGGTTGCGCTTGAAACGTTGGAGCTGAGACACAATTCGTCTGGCCTCGTGGCCTGGTCAGTTTTCCCTCCTCCCACCCATGGCCGGCCTCAACAAGGATAGAGTAGGGTGGGAATAGAAGTGGTGTCTTGTCTTCCTAAATAGGCCGTAAATAACAAAAAAATCCAGCTCTTTGGCAGGCAGAGACCCACACGTCTCTCCCGTTATGTCTTAGTTTATGACTTAAGCGAGGGTGTTGTACTAGTGCACTTCGTAGTATACACGGTAGTGAAGTTGGACCAAAGTTGTTATGTATTATATAAACAGGAATAAATGCGAGAAATAATGCTGGTGTAGTTAATTCATTGTTAGAGTGTCCTATTTCGAGAATAAATAATATTGAAAGAAAGGAAGTTTTAAATAAAGAGAGAGACTACCGAGATACCTACGACATCGCTGACAATTTTTCTGACAGATAATCTTAAAACGTGAGTTTCTATTTCTTCCTGGTATGGGCAACATGAATGGTTAAGTGGTAATGTGGTGCAAAATAAGCTTCTCTGTTGGCCTTGTTTGTTGCTGTCAAAGGAAAAAAATAAAAAAGAAAAGAAAGAAAGGGGAATTCCAACACATAATAAGGGTTGCTTCATCACACTGAAACAATCACTGAAACTCACAGCATCTATAACAGCTTATTTGGTGAGTGAAATTATTATTTTTCATTAATAGTAATAATAATAGACTAATAATAATAATAATAATAATAATAATAATAATAATAATAATGATCTATATTAATAATAAATCTGTAGCCGAAATTTTTCTGGTAATTTTCGATTTTCCAAAATAATTGGTCCTAACATATATAATTAATCACCCTGAAACCGAAAATCGCTTTTTGAAATTTTTGTTTGTATGTCTGTCTGTCTGTCTGTCTGTCTGTATGTTTGTTACCTTTTCACGCGATAATGGCTGAACGGATTTCGATGAAAATTGGAATATACATTACGTTCGTTGTAACTTAGATTTTAGGCTATATGGCATTCAAAATATGCCCAGCCTCCATCATTATTTAAACGGGGGTTATAAGGGGGCCTGAATTAAATAAATCGAAATATCTCGCTTATCATTGATTTTTGTGAAAATGTTACATAACAAAAGTTTCTTTAAAAATAATTTGCGATAAGTTTTATTCCTTGAAAAATTTTGATAGGACTGATATTTAATGAGATAAATGAGTTTTAAGTTTAAAATAACTGCCATCTTAAGGCCGTGTAATGAATTAAAAAACAAATGACTTCGTCTATAAGATTTTTGGACAGCAACAATTGAAAGCTATGAAAGATAGCCTCAACAGATAATGTTTCTGTATTTATTATGAAGCAATATCGGAAGCTAAATTAACCGATTTGTATAATTAATTATTATTTCACCATTGGAAAGTGCAAGTTTCTCTAGATGGACATAATTATAATGTTATTACAGTAATTCTGAGTGAATCGAGGACAGGTAATACTTTGTTATGCACAGAAAACTTGATAGGCTATCCTGTAAATTCGTTTCCTGTACTTCCTAAAATAATTTTTATGACCAAATGAGTGGTCTCTAGATCAAAATGATCGCATTTTAATTATGCAAATACAATTTAAATTAAGTAACATAATATCCTTATATCAAACACGTATGTTCCCTGGATCAAATGTCCTATTTTAATTATGTAATTACTTTATATTTATTTCTAATGGGTGCAGCGGAGCGCACGGGTACCTAGTACAGTAATAATGATATTAATAATATAACAAAAATTAATACCATAAATAAACATTTCCTATCGCAGGCACTTAAACTGGTTGTATCTGGCCTCACCGAGGATTTCGATCACCGGCCGCTTCTGTGCGCTATATATGAATGTCTCTTTTATTTCAGAGGCCGTGGATTTTATCAGCAGGGATGAGGATGGCGGAAGGTAAGAGACTTCACTACCTACTAACAATTTTAGGTTACAATTTCCACAAATATGAGAATTTTATCTCAATTTGTTCCAAAGTTATTTATGAAGAAACAGTGCATTATGATATGGATTGGATTTAGATAATTCAAGTGTATACATTTTTTGAGCTACTCTATATATGCCGAAAAATTAGTGAGAAGAAAAGCAATAAAGGTAGTGAGACTAGTAAGAGAAGTAGTAAGTAAATAATATTTAGGGTTGCATGTAATCGAGAGAGGAAGAATAGAGTGCAAGTAGTGAACAGTAGCGGCCCGTGGTTACAAAGGTTGGCAGTTCTGCATGAAAAATAGTGTATTTAGCAAACGCATGCTGTTTATTGCATCTAAATCGGATAACGTGTGTAATTACAGCCCCTTCTCGAAGTTGACTGTGCACCCGAAATTGTACTCCAACCATCCGTGCGCTACACCTCTCCCACCTGGTACAACTAGTCACGTGCCCCACATGCTTTTCTAGTTTTTTAAGTTAAATTAACTAAATCCTTCACTCCGGTCTTTGTCCATGTATTTTCTCCTCTAAACAGAATACACGGGTGGAGGAGAAAGCGTTTTCGTGAACGCAGCAAAAAACCAATCGTTTCCATTACACATTTCGGTATTAAAATGACTAGTAGGCTACATGATTTCCTCGACTTTTTCCAGAAATTTCAATATTTAAATTTTGTGTAGAACGTCCTAATTTCTTGAGTCAACATGCAATCTCTCTTTTAATTTCGAAAAGGGTTGGTCGATTAGGTTTTCATTTCATTCATTTCTAATATAAAATATTTCCTTAGACACACTGACTAATCACATCACACCACCCACAGTACTATAACACACTGGAACTGTAATGATATACAGTAGTCCAGAAGCCTGTGTGTTCTAACGCAGGTCATAAAGAGATGAGGGTGTTGGCGGTTCTTTTGTATATTCGGAGAGAGCTGCTCCGGTTGCAGCTCTAATGCAGTCTTATGGGACGGTGAAGAAAACCAGTTTTCTGCTGCCGACTACCCTACGTTGAGCTCCAGGAACTGCCGATCACAGATCCGAAAAGTACACTACAGCTAAAATTCTCGAGAGTTCAAGGCTCCTACAGACAGTAAAATCTCGAATCGAAGGAGAATGAATTGGAAAAATAAATGAAACAATGAACTAGATTACATAAAAGCACGTTTTATATTTTTAATTTTTTCAGGTCCATTTAAATGGCGGTTCTGCAGCTCTGCAGTTCTTATTGTAGAGCCGCCCCTGGTAGTGCGAGTGAACCGTAAAAGTTATCCAATAAAGCGAAAAAGTAATAAGTGGATTGAACAAGCAATAGCAGGGAAGTATTACAACCATTAGAACATTGGAACAAATAATATAATACGCTAATGTAGGTGAACACTAGTCAGACATAGCAAGGTTTTAAGATAAACAGAAAATTAGGGATGAAATATGACGATGATAGTAGTAGAGATGGGGAGTAGATTGTAGCAACAAAAGTATTCGGGAATGGGATTGAAGAAAAATAAAGAAGGTGAGGAGTTGAAAGTACTGTATATCAGAAAGGATGGAGGAAGAAATAGACAGAAATTGGGTTTAACTTTATGTAATTGGAAGATTTGGGGGATGTAGATGATAGGAGAAATACACCTATTATGATACGTGATTGAATGTATAAAGGGTAGTGGTGGACCGTGTGCAGAAATTGAGGGAAACCACTGCCTGAAAGCTGTATGATGATGATGAATATGAATATATGCCGAAAACCACCCTAAATTGGTCTAGATAAAAGTTATATTCTATGAAACATTTCATGTGTGTTTTGGGAGAGCTATTTAATTCCCAGTATCCTCAGTCAGTTTAAGGGAGCAGCATACTGTACTTTGGTAATAAATGATAGAAATAATTTTAGTTTCGTTCTTTAAATATGCCGAAATTTGATCTGAACAAATGTAAAACTCTGAAATTCCTTTTCTGAATGAAAATTTACATTTGTTCGGATCACATTTCTGCACATTTAAGGGACAAAACTAAAATTCTTTCAGTTATTTATTGTCGTAAATTGACTGAGCATATTCGGAATTAAATCAATGACTTTCCTAAAGCACACTATCACATTTTTAATATAAAACAGTTTCTATCTCGAAAAGGAAAGGAAAATGTATTATTATTTTTTTAATTTTTAGTACTGTACCTCAAAAACTAACCCCCTGAAATTAATGGCATTACTCACGGTTCACTCTTGAATGCTGATGACGCAGAAAAAAATTACAACCTCAGTAAGTGAATGTGGTCAGTGATCTCAGTAGAGTGCTAATAATAGAGACATATTAATAAAAAATGTATAAATAAGGGATACATTTAAGGAGTTTGGTACAGCTTACAGCAGTAAAATTTTGAAAATATTCAACATTTTTCCCTCAATTACTGCATCTTGTAGAATAATGAAAATTAGTATGAGTAAAACACTGTCATTTATTTATTTATTTATTTTATTTTATTTATTTTATGTTATTTATTTAATGTATTTTATTTTATTTTATTCTGGTGTAGTTAAGGCTATCAGGCCTTCTCTTCCACAACACCAGGAATACAAATACAATAATAGAAATAAACAGAAAAAAATACACTATATACAAAATTAAGTTACACAAAGAATAAAGAAAGAGAGAAAAAACACTATAAACAAAGTAAAGCCACACAAAAATATACAGAGGTTGCAGTCACACAAACTTTAAATGAGTGATTAAGTATCATAATTAATTGTATCCTAACTAATTAACTAACATAAACAAGAAACTTGCAATTTTAATGTAGATTAAAAAGAAAAAGAAAAAAAAAACACAAATCAATACTTGACTAGCAATACCTAAAAACAATTAACTAAGACAAAATTTTCCAATTTAATTTTGAATTGTGATAATGTCCGGCAGTCCCCGACGTCATTAGGAATTAAACGAATTCCAGAGGCGAGGTATTTCACAGTATAGGAAGATGGGTATAAAGACGTTCTATGTTGTATGATAAAAATATTTTTACGATTTAAAAATGTTATATACTTACTTACTTACAAATGGCTTTTAAGGAACCCGAAGGTTCATTGCCGCCCTCACATAAGCCCGCCAGCGGTCCCTATCCTGTGCAAGATTAATCCAGTCTCTATCATCATACCCCACCTCCCTCAAATCCATTTTAATATTATCCTCCCATCTACGTCTCGGCCTCCCTAAAGGTCTTTTTCCCTCCGGTCTCCCAACTAACACTCTATATGCATTTATTGGATTTTATTTTATACGTGCTACATGCCCTGCCCATCTCAAACGTCTGGATTTAATGTTTAATTATGTCAGGTGAAGAATACAATGCGTGCAGTTCTGTGTTGTGTAACTTTCTCCATTCTCCTGTAACTTCATCAATATATAGCCCCAAATATTTTCCTTAGCACCTTATTCTCAAACACCCTAAAGAAAAAAAAAACACTATGTTCCTCTCTCAGATTTTATGAGAGTCCAAGTTTCACAACCATTACAGAAGAACCGGATTAATATAACTGTTTTATAAATTCTAAAATTTCAGATTTTTGGACAGCAGACTGGAAGATAAGAGCTTCTCAACCGAATAATAACAAGCATTTCCCAATTTATTCTGAAAAAAACGTTTAATTTCCTCCCGAGTGTCATTTATATTTGTTACTGTTGCTCCAAGATATTTGAATTTTTCCACCTCTTCGAAGGATAAATCTCCAATTTTTATATTTCCATTTCGTACAATATTCTGGTCACGAGACATAATCATTTATACGAAAAATGTTATATATGTATTTTTTTTTCAAAATTCAAAATGGTGGCATTTCACTGTGCAGTGATGAAACGTTTCCCTCATAACTCAAAAACTACCATTCTGTGATGAAATTTTTGTGTGTATTTATGAATGTCATATCTACAATATGATGCAAAATCACTTCTCTACCTTTGATAGATTGTCTGATAAAAAATAAAAGCATTTTAAAAAATGGTCAAATATCAGTATTTTCTTGTAACACAAAATAAAAAAATATATTATTTATTAAAGAATGTAGTTGAAAGAGCATGATATTGTAAACATGAGTTTCAGCAATAAAATAAAAGAGAGAGAACATGAAAACGTTAAAAGTTTATGAGTTATGAGGGAAATGGATCATCACTGCACAGTGAACTGCCACCGTTTTGAATTTTGAAGAACAAAAATATAATTTTTTTTAAATCGAAAAAATATATCTATTTTTTTCATATAGCAGAAAGTGTTTACACTTACCAATTTTAATTATTATACAAGATACAGTAATGGAGGAAAAAAATTGTTGAATATTTCAAAAATTTTATTACTGTAAGTTGTACCTAAGTCTTAAGAAATACATGATTCGAGATTTTTCTCAAAATTAGGCCGATATGCAAGATTTCACTCAAAAACCTTGCATCATGTTCCAAGTTCTAAAATCTCAAATTGTACTTTCAAATGTGTGAATAATATTTCATTATTCTTTTTAGCAATATGCCTCTCCCGCAATTGAGGACTAATTGATAAAAAAGTAAAAAGGTAATATTTAGCATGCATTATTATTATTATTATTATTATTATTATTATTATTATTATTATTATTATTATTATTATCCCGCGCCGTGAAGTCGTAGTCTAAGGCATCCTGCCTAGGACTCGCGTTACGGAATGGCTGGTTAGAGTCCTCGTGGGGAAGCTTTCCATGAAATTTCGGCCAGTAGAATGAGGACCGGTGTTCACCCAGCATCCACTTGGGGAGCTCGATAGGAGCGAAATCCGATTTTAGCCAGCTATAACGGCTGGGGGAAAGACCACACGATACCTTCATTCTTTTGATGATCGTCCCCCTCTGCTTCGGCAGTGGCGTGAACCAGCAGCCGGCTGATCCTAGGCCCTTCACGGGCTGTAAAGTTTGATGATAATGATGAAAAATGTGGTCCCACATCACTTCGTCCCTGAAGAAGATGGCAGAGAAGCCGTCGAAAGCTTGGAAGCTAATCTCCAACTCACCTGGCTGAGAACCCGAGAAGATTTATTCTATAGGTTAAGGGTGTTTGAGAATAAGGTGCTTAGGAAAAGTTTTGGGGCTAAGCGGGATTTACAGGAGAATGGAAATTACAGAACACAGAACTTACGCATTATTATTCTTCATTATTATTATTAAAATCCAGACGTTTGAGATGGGCAGGGCATTATTATTATTGGGCGAATCCAGAAATACATAACACTACTTGGGAGGCCGGAGGAAAAAAATTTAGGGAGGCCGAGACGTAGGTGGGAAGATAATATTAAAATGGATTTGAGGGAGGTGGGATATGATGATAGAGAATGGATAAATCTTGCTCAGGATAGGGAATGAGGGCGGCAATGAACCTTCGGGTTCCTTAAAAGCCATTTGTAAGTAAGAAATTATTATTATTATTATTATTATTATTATTATTAGTGACATAAAATATCTTTTTCATTTCAGGGATTCTATCGTGTTACAAGACACGTCCATGTTTCGTCATGAATTTAGTTTAAATTCAAATTGATTTTTGTTTGTATTAATAATTTTTTGAAGGTAACAATCTAATTATGTATTTGTTCTCAAATAATTAAAGTTTTCGTTCTATCATTGTGTTTTATTTAATATGGGAATTGGAACTAATATTTTAAAAATTTATGGAACAAAAACAACAAAATAAAAAGATATGGGCGTACAGTCCTAATAAACCGTGCATAGTTTTTATACGAGACTTATCAGTTGAGACAGAAAACGCCAATAAACCGTGAATGATGGTGATAATGATGATTATTACAATGGGAATTGCTTTAGTATTATTACACGAAACCCCTTGTTTAATTTTATATTAGAGAAAAAATGGTGCCCCTCTAAAATGTTCTTCTTCATTTTATGATGATTCTACCTTGTAACCACAGAAGAACAAACCAAAGATCATGAATTATTCGTTATTGCTGAGTTGTCTTAATTTAACCATTAAATGTTCTTTAGTTATTAATAAACACTTTTGCTTCCGGTTTCAATTGTGATATTTATTTATTATGGAAACTGGAACTAATATACTTTTAAAATGTTTATGAAAGAAAAACAACAAAATAAAAATATATAGGTTAAACGTCTAGATTTTTTTGTAAGACCGCTAGTGTTTGAATAATACAGGGTGGAAGGTAAGGTAGTACATTAATTCACAGGAGCCATAGATCTCATTATTTAGAGTAAGTTTTGTCAAACAAAACAAATTATAGGACTTACGGATAATGAGATAATTACAAGTATTTCGAAAGCGCTGACGGCAATTGCAAGAAGTCTCAATGCGATCAGCGACTTGAAGGGGATGGGTTAAGTTCAACTACATTTCACCGTGTACCCCTTGCAGCAGGTAAGGGGAGGGCGGCAACAAACACATTGCACTGAGCTTCGCGAGCTAATCTGGGGATAAATCTGCGCACAAAAATGACCTACGCAAACTCCGAATAGGGACGGAACTGTTATTTCTTTAGTTTGCGTAATTTAATGCCAGAAAATGTAAATTAATAACCCGAATAACAAAATATCTCGTGTTCGGGCGCAGTTCAACAATGAATACAGAATTATCAACTTAGGCCTACAATGCAATACACTAACAATTCAATACTAAGTATGGCGTAAGAATTTTAATGTAAGCTAGAAATACCTACCTACAGCAATAACAAGAAATATCGTGAAAGTCAGGAAATTATGTCAAAATTAGTGAAAACACTTAGGATTGAAGTTTCACTTACAATTAATGAAAAAGGAAACTGATGTAACTTTGTGAACAAGATGTAGGCTGACCAGACGTCCCCGAATTTCGGGAGAGTCCCCGGTTTTGAGTTGCTGTTCCCCGGCGAGCAAATGTCCCCTTTTGTCCCCGGAAATTCATTCTGTCCCCAGAAATTTTGATTTTGTTTCAATTGACATTTTACACATGGATATTTAAGTATCGTGATGGAACTGCTTGATTCACGCACATTTCTGAACGGTTCTCAGTACAAGACAGAAGAACCAGCCAGCACAGTATGAGATATTCTCTTCTCTTTAAGAAGAACATACGATGTACCATCTTTGTCTTCATTCGCGTTGCGCGGAAGTGTTAGAATTGCTGCAGCGTTCATTTTGAAGTAGTTCAAAAAGTGAAAAGTTTTGTGACAAACCAACAGTTGAAAATTGGTGTGATGTTTTTCAACATTTCAAAAAAAAATTATATTCTATTGGAAAGTCTTCTCAAAATAGTGTCATTAATCATGTGTCTTTCAGTCTAATTCGTCAGTTGAAAGACTTTTCTGCACAATGAACTCAATCTGGACTGATGAAAAGTGAAGAATGAAAACTGAAACAGCTTTGTTACAAGTGAAAACAAAGTTTCATTTCTCATGTGAAGAACTTAGTGTGTGTATGTATGTATGTATGTATGTAGAATGTATGTATGTATGTATGTATGTATGTATGTATGTATGTATGTATGTATGTATGTATGTATGTATGTATGTATGTATGTATGTATGTATTTATTAACACTACAATTGGGTATACACCCGGTGGTAGTGATATATAATATACAATAATTACAATTACATCAAATAAAATAAAATAAAGTAAATGAAATAAAAGAAAATAAACGTAAATCTATAAATAGTAAATGCAATAAACCTAGGACTATAAATAAAAACTATTCTATAATAACGCCTACGATAAGCAAAAGTAAATCTAACTTATATGTACTTCTATTTCACCCAACTATTACCAATTTAAGTAATTACATATCACCATAATTAATTACATACCAACTTAATTACATATCATCTTAATTAATTACATATCACCTTAATTTATTTACCTATCAACTAAATTACATATCATCTTACTTAATTACATATCAACTTAATTATTATATATCAACTCAATTAGTTACATGACACAGCTTAAATAATTACACTGCACCTCCAATTATATTTTCAGTCTAACCTTTCCTTAAATGTATTGATTTTAAGAGGACCACCTGAAAGATTGCCGCAGGTAAGCTGTTCCAGTCTACTATTGTGCGGTTAACAAAGGAAAATTTTGCCATGTCCGTTCTTTGTTTTCTACATTTAAACTTCCTAATATGATCAGCCCTTCCTAAGTATGATGGTGTTTCTAATCTAGCATTGATATCGGTCCATGCTTTGTGTCCCATTTATGCCTTTGTGAGTCTGGTTTTTCGTCGCCTTGATTTGAGAAGTTCCCACCCTAAGTCTTTTACTATCTCCTCACCATGTCCCTTTCCCATTTTGACATATTTTGCTGCCTTGCGTTGGACCTTTTCTATTGAATCGATTTGGTTTTGTCTGTACGGATCCCAACCTACTGCTCCATATTCCATAATTGGGCGAACAAGGTTTTGTACGCTAATTCTTTTGACTTTCGGTTAGATTTCTTCAGAATACGGATACAGAAATGTAGTGTGAAGCTGTATGGGAATGAACGGATTCTTAAAAAGATACATTCTTCAGACAACCTGTAAAATGAGTAAGAATTCAGTGTGTACAAAATCATGTGAAAGACTTCGATACATGCATCAGCACTGAAATTGATTGCTTAATGGCCATAATCATGTATAGAAGTTATGTGTGTTTATTCATTTAATTCAGAAAGTTAAGATACTCTACAAATTTAGTGTGCAAAGTTCTATAATTGCATCTACTGTTACATGCAATTTCTGCAACATTTCAACCGATAGTGACTAGATAAGTGTTTGTGCTTTTCTTGAAATTGCCGATGTCCCCTGTTGGACCATAAAAAATCTGGTCAGCCTAACAAGATGTAATTAACATTAGTACAGTTTATTGTTTTACCAATCACTAATTCTGGGGCGTTAATAATGAAATAAAGAGTAATAAACTCCGTAAACCACGATGAAAGAGTAATGGAACGGAGAAAAATTCTCTCCGGCGCCGGGATTTGAACCCGGGCTGAAAACCCGCTCTACGTGCTGATGCTTTATCCACTAAGCCACACCGGATACCACCCCGGCGTCGGACAGAATTGTCTCTGATTAAGTTCCAACTCTTGGGTTCCCTCTAGTGGCAGCCCTCTGCACTACGTCATCTATGAAACCCGGGTTCAAATCCCGGCGCCAGAGAAAATTTTTCTCCGTTCCATTACTCTTTCATCGTATGATGACGCAGAATATCTGCATGGAAATATCATATGTACTTCGGTACATTAAAATAATATATATGATATGCGTAAATCACTTCGTGATTTAAGACGGCGCTTATTCCGTCGGATCCCGGCCAACTAGTCACTCATAACGAGTGCACCTCAGCACATGTTTGGACTTCAGTCCTATGTTCATAGACATCTATGACATAGTACAGAGGGTGGCCACTAGAGGGAACCCAAGAGTTGGAACTTAATCAGAGACAATTCTGTCCGACGCCGGGGTGGGTATCCGGTGTGGCTTAGTGGATAAAGCATCAGCACGTAGAGCTGAAAACCCGGGTTCAAATCCCGGAGCCGGCGAGAATTTTCTCCGTTCCATTACTCTTTCATCGTATGATGACGCAGAATATCTGCATGGAAATATCGTATGTACTTCGGTACATTAAAATAAAAAATAATAATATATAAAATAATATATATCCGTAAACCACATTCCACTCACATCTTACAGGTACTGTTTAAAATGTCCACCATCAGCGTGCCTGCAGCTTTCACATCTTCTAGTCCAGTCTTGCGGTGGTGACTAGTAATTTCGAGCGAGAGCTCTTTTATGCCCGCTGCGCGCGCGGAGTTCTTTTACCTGTAAACATTGCTAAAGGATGTACAGATCTTAGAACACAGCGCATCATGACGGAACGGAAGAGCTTAAAGCTTTCAAGGAAGAGTGGAAGATACAATATTTATGCTTCGAACATGGTGATGAAGTCCAGTGTTTGTTGTGTAAAAAAAAAAAAATATCACTTATTTATTTTAATGTATTTTCCCTCTTCAATCTGCACAGTTGTGTTACTTCCACTCTGTTTAGCAGTACAATCACGTATGCATTATTTTCATTACCTTAAATGAAGTTCCGCAGTACAAAAATATTCTGTAATCTCAAAATGTTGCTTCAGATTTACCGAAGAACTAGATAAGAACATAATCCGCTTTTAAAATACTTCCGCAGATTACACAAGCCAAGGTGTAGCAGAATAGACAGGATGAGCAGTTGGTACACGCTGTCGACCATATAGCCCTGCATTTCATTACTCAGGAATTTTGAGCAAATTTCATCCTTGAAGGTAATCCATCAATGTGAGTCTTCTTTAATTCCAAAAGTGTTTATTTTCAGTAGCAACGTTTCAGAGTTTCTCATATACTAAACGCCTTTTCTCCCTTAGGATTTCTTCGTTGCGCTTTTTTAAACCGGTTATTTAAAATTCTAGAGATCCGTACATAAAATTAAATTTTATTTTAAAACAAACACGTATGTATTAAACGTTGTACCCCCCAAGGCACTCCGAAGTTATATAAAAACTAACAACGGAGCTTGCAAATCAATACTTGTACAACTGTGTAGCAAAATTAATGCAGCAAGGTTGTGCCGTGATTAATTTTATTAAAATGTGTTAGAAACTTACAACAGACCCCTAGCACCTAATATAATTATCATATTATATTTACTACGATTGAATTAATGAGACTATTACACTTTTACTACGTCACACTACTTTTGACCAATAAAACGGTGCGAAAGGACGTCTTTCAACCAATCATGGCTACTTATCGCACAATTTTATCGCGTCCCTAGCATTTGTTTAATTTTATCGCATCCCTAGCATTTGTTTATTTTTATCACTACCCTAGCATTTGTTTCTTTGTTTGCCAACATTTCAAACTGCACTGGTCTGGACGTCAAAAACAGAAAATTAAAAACCACTCCAGTCGATGCACAGCATTTTCAAATATGACTCGGATTGGCATTCGAGAACAAGAATTAATAATGATCACTGGTCATAGCTATGCATCTTCCCTGAAACCCTATTTACAAATAAATGAAGAGCGCCATTCGGAAATCCTGAATAAGTTGAGGGATACACCATGTACATCAACGAGTTCACAGCTTTTACGCACACGTCCAATATAACAACAACTGAACCACCAACCACTAAAACATTCAAATTTGAAAATTGTACTTTCAATAATTGTTTCTTTTAAAATTATTCATATTTATTTTTTATTTCATTATCATTAATTAAAACGTTTCTTGTTTATTTCATCATCCCTAATTAAAACTTTTCTAACACTCGTTTATATTATTTAGGTTATGTTTGTTATAGCTTTTGCTATATGATATTATGAATAGTCACGTATCAGAGATTGTTTAATACTAAGATTTATTGAAAATCATCTGTCAAGTGACATTGATTACTAGAATCGGGATAATTGAAGTGGAATGCAACTGTTTTAATAAAAATGAAACTGAATCAACAAAGCCTTCTCGACCAGTAACCTTCCACTGAGATCAATGAAGATTCCATAGTTGGCACGACTGATATCAAGACAACAGCTAATAATAACACACTACTGCCATCTACTAGCGTAATATTTATAATGTTGAGATGGTACAAATTTGAAGACAGTTTTGTATTTTCGTAAGTCAATTAATATTTTATTGTATTGGAGTACTCTGTTACTTCTAATCTTTATATACTTTCTTCTAATCGTGTAATAGTCGGTTAAATCCCACTCGAGTTTTGATTTTCTCTAGATAAATCAAAACCTCTAGTGAGATTACTGTTGATAAATAAATAAAAATTGTTATTATTATTATTATTATTATTATTATTATTATTATTATTGTTGTTGTTGTTGTTGTTTTCAGTAGTCAGACTGAGTCTGTCACACAGGCGATCCGGGGTTAGATTCCAGTCAGGCCTAGAATGTTTCATTGAACTTGTGGCGGATAAGGTTCCAGTATGGTATACAGGGAAATAAAAAGCCATGACGATACTACTCTTCTCCAGAATGACCTCAATAGAATAAACGATTAGGCAATAGCCAACAAAATGAAAATAAATTCTCTGAAGAGCAAAGCCATCAGCTTTACAAGGAAAAGAAATAAAATAGTCGAATCGTATACGTTAGGGGGTGAAACCATTCCGGAAGTTAACAAATGTAAATACCTCGGAATAACATTTAGCAGCGATCTCGGCTGGGCGGAACACGTTACAGACACTGCGGGAAAAGCATGGAGAGCGTTACACTTTGTGATGAGGGTACTAAGAAAAGGTTCTGATAAATCCAAAGAGATTGCATATAAATCACTAGTACGTCCAGTAATGGAATATGGTGCTGCATGTTGGGATCCTTACAGATTAGAAGATATTAAGACACTGGAAAAGATTCAAAAAACGGGCTCTTAAGTGTTGTCGGAAAAATTCATCATTAAAATGGGACACACTCACGGACAGGAGAACGCGAATTCGATTATGCGCACTGTTCAAAACATACAGAGGTGAGCCTGCCTGGAGAGAAATAAAAAATAGGTTGCAGCCGCCAAATTACTCATCAAGGAACGACCACTCATATAAATTGAGGGAAAGAAGGCAGAGGACGGACACTGGAAAGTTTTCTTTTCTCAATCGTACTATCAGGGACTGGAATGCTTTACCTGCAGATTTACTAAAGGCTTTAGCAACAACCAAAATGTATTTAAAATAGGCTTAAGGACCTTACTAATAGACGGTAATTATACATAGTATTTAAAGGGTGTAAATGATATGTTGTTATTGAAGTGTTGTATCAGTGAAGAATTATGTTGTGTCAGTGAAGTGTGTTGTATCAGTGAAGAAAGTATGTCGTGTCAGTGAAGTGTGCTGTGTAAGTGAAACGTGTTCCTGTCAGTGAAGCTTTATAGTTTATAGTGGCAGTGCAAAGTATTTGAACAGTGAAATATTTTTGAAGTGTTAGTGAAATCAGGATAGAATCAGTGAAATGTGTCGTAGTTCCAGTGCAGTAAGTGAGTTGACAGCGAAATGAGTGTAGTGTTGAAAGGTACTTGTGCAGATATGAACATATCATACTCGTGGGTTTTAGTTCGATCTTAGTTTTAAGATGCAAATTAGATTTATTTCAAATGTTATTTTAAGTGATCGTTTCATTTAATTTAGTATATTCTCTGTTGTTGTTGTTGTTATTATTATTATTATTATTATTATTATTATTAATTATTGTTGGTATTAATTATTAGTATTATTATTAATTGTATTTTTAATTTAAGTTTATTATTGTCATTATTGAGTGTAATTAGTTACCACTGCCACCGGGTATATACCCACTGCAGTGTGAATAAATACATACACAGTTGGGGTTTTCTCGGGGTTGTCCCATTTCTCCATAGAGATATCCACATCATTCCGTCAACATTTCTCCATTTCGTCACCATTCCATAGCAGTCCATTAACGCCGGCTGACGACGCAATGATGGAGCTGGCCCAGGGGCGAGTGGGGTTGCCTGCTCGAAAATTGGACACACAGCGAACTTAGTATAGTCAGCTGATGTGGGTTCGGAATGCGTCTAGCTTGAGGGTTAACGCAATTCATCTAGAAAGGTCGCAGTGCCCTCCTCCGGAAATTCAAATCAAATTCTTCTTCTTCTCATTATTATTATTATTATTATTATTATTATTATTATTATTATTATTATTATTATTATTATTATTATTTTAGAAGGTTATTTATTTTACACTTTATCAACATCTTAAGATATATAGCGCCTGAATGAGATGAAGGTGATAATGCCGGTGAAATGAGTCCGGGATCCAGTACCGAAAGTTACCCAGCATTTACTCATATTGGGTGAGGGAAAACCCCAGAAAAACCTCAACCAGGTAACTTGTCCCGACCGGGAGTCGAATCCAGGTGATCTGGTTTCGCGGCCAAACGCGCTATCCGTTATTCCACAGGTGTGGACTTCTGTTTTTATTATTATTTTATTATTATTATTATTATTATTATTATTATTATTATTATTTTTTACATTCGAAGAAAAATGTCATAGATAATATCAAGAAAGGTTTTGAAGTTAGCACTAAATATAAGGAAATGTTAATCCATGTTGAATCTTTCGTAACACTTGAATATAAATAATTGATTAAATGGCGATCTTACTCGTGTTAATTATGTAAGCATGTGCGGCTTCGAGCGAACGCACCCACACAACAGGCAGCGAAGTTGAGATGGCGCCAAGACACAGAAGGCTCTGAGGATGGCGTCAAGTAGCACCGAAACAGCTGTAAGCCGCACATGCTTACATAATTAACACGAGTAAGATCGCCATTTAATGAATTATTTGGAAATGTTAAGTTACGCTCAAAATTTCGAGTGGTATTTATAATGACTACTTTACCATTAAAAATGGAAAAAAAAGTCGTAATAAGCGCATTTCATGACTTTACTAACTGTTAGAGAATTAAAAGTTTGGAAAACATGAGGGAGCTAGGTACGGTATAAAGGTATGGAGAAGAAGGATACATGAGAGAAAAGATTGGGCTTCAATAGTAGGACAAAGTCACTGTTATGTAACATTGCTTCTCTTTTGTTTTGTTTGCTGAGACATTTTTAACAACATAACAATGCGACTCATAAATTCAACTTTATTAAACATAAAACTATTAAAACAAAAGTCACAATTAAGCTGTGAAGAAACTGTGATTTCCTAACCAGCAATAACCGAGCACGTAGGTTTACTCCTCTAACGAGGGTGTGACAATAAAAATAGGCGCCATTAACTCTTCGTTGCGTTGCATTCTAGAAGGCAGCGGCTAAAATGATTACAATAGCAATAACCAGGCCTACTTAAAAATATGGCTGTGATTATTTATATGAAACAAAATATTAAACTTTACCGGTATTTGGTTTATATTCAGTAAATTACTGACGACCTTTAAAAAGCATATCATCTGCTGTGCAAATTTAGTCTTTCAGGTAAGGCTCCCTGTAAAGCAGATTTGAATAATTTCAAGGAAAAATTGTTCCGGCCGGGGCCGGGTATCGATCCCAGGACCTCTGGTTGAACGTACCAGCGCTCTTTCCAACTGAGCTACCCTGGGAACTCCACCCGATACCGTCTCAACTTTTCCCTTTATATCCACACAACTCGCGTGGGCTGACGAAACGCCAGAGACCCACATCTGCACACAAACTCTTTGACTTGGAAGCCTTAACCGTATATATTGCAAAAAGTGAAGCTCCTAAAGCAGATTTGAATAATTTCAAGGAAAAATAGTATCCCGGGATACGTCACTGTGAACTCCACCCGACACCGTCTCAACTTTTTACTCGCGTGGACTGACGAAACCACAATCTGCCAAGTCACATAGTACGTTCCATGTCACACAGAGTTTGTGTGCACTCGATGTGGGTCTCTGGCGCTTCGTCAGCCCACGCGAGTTGTGTGGATATAAAGGAAAAAGTTGAGATGTGTCGGGTGGAGTTCCCGGGTAGCTCAGTTGGAAAGAGCGCTGGTACGTTCGACCAGAGGTCCCGGGATCGATACCCTGCCCCGGAACAATTTTTCCCTTGAAATTATTCATATCATCTGCTGCTCTCTAAAATATTTAGGCGCACTGTAGAAAACACAATGACGAATATTTCTTGGAATAAATTGTGTTATAACGTTTCCCCTTTCTTTCTAGAAATGTATCATAGATTTACATACTTACAAATGACTTTTAGGGAACCCGCAGGTTCATTGCCGCCCTCACATAAGCCCGCCATCGGTCCTTATCCTGAGCGAGACTAATCCAGTCTCTACCATCACATCCTGCTTCCCTCAAATCCATTTTAATATTATTCTCCCATCTACGTCTCGGAATCCCCAAAAGTCTTTTCCTCTGAGGTCATAATATATATTGCAGATTTTTTTTTAATAAAGTGTACAACATTGACAGGAGAAATGGGAGTACAATCAGAAAATCTACTAAAAAGTTTCTCTTTTATTCACAACAATTTCCATCTAGACTTCTCGGGATTTTAACTCGAGTTTCCTCTATGGAAAACCGATCTAGCTTTCGGTTTAATAGTGAGCTAATACAGGGACATCATTTTATTTTTACTAACATTTTTAATATTAACCTGGCTATACCTTTAGAGAGCCGGAAACACAGTTTGCTAGCCCCTTCCACGATTGGAGTTCGATGATACTGGCGTAAAACACAAACAAATCACTCTACTAGGTATAGGAGGAAGACAAGTAGTTCATCCATTTACGTAAACTAGGAAATATCGCGATTTTGAGTTCGATAATTTTCATTAGGTTTTTGTTTTATCAAAATACAGTACAGTATTAACAATGAGTGTTTTTACTCACGAACTGAGTTAGCCATTCGGTCGTATTCATTATGCAGAGTATATTATACTGTCTACAGCACATTAGCGTACGATATAGAGAATGAAGTTAAATTGAAAAATAATCATAATATGGATATTTAAACACATTTTTGAAAATGGTGGCCATTCATTTGTGCATATTATCGCACTATAGACTACTGCATCTAATTCCAATTGTCAGTTTCGTCCTTCGTACTAGTAACTCATGTTGAAATAATTTTGTACCTAGTCTATAAAAGAGTACCTTACGTACTGTAAATTCAATCTTCACTTCTGCCCGACCCGCACAGAGAAAATTACTCAGACATGCTATCTACTGTCCGTCCAAGTGGTTATGCTGCAGGATCGTAGAAAGGAGGGAAATCAGGTGACAGATAATTACTTAACGAGGCCCTTTTATTTAAGTTATTTTAAACAGTTGTATAATATTACGTAGACGTCCAATTCCTACCAGAAATTAATGTTTTCAGAAAAGAGCTAAGACAGCCCAGCTTTTACAGAGGGGCGAGCAGAAGCAGGTGGGGGAAATAGGGATGCGACGTAGGCAAACGGACAGTACCTGTGCGAAAATATGATTCAATATTGAAAGCTCTTTCGTCACTGGAAAACGCGAACATATTTCTGGGACGCACTATACTCACTAACTCAGTGCTGTTTACTATATGCGGTCTTGATTCTGTGTGGACAGGTTGGAACTTCATTAGTAGAAGGGGTGGGAGTGAAGTACATTCAAAAACTCAGGTACAATGAAAATTGAAGTAAAAATAAAATGATTTCCCTCTATAATATCGGTCTTACTAATAAAAACTCTATATACAGACGTTTAACTGTCTTTTACTTATACAATGTGTAGCTCGTTTATACGTCGTGTGTAAATTCCTTACTAATAATCACTATGTACATCGTGTATAACAGTATAACTGTTACACAGCTACGTCATAGTTTCGTCATTACTTCGTTACGAAAGGTAATAGAATATCTGAGGTTCTCTATTGCATAGGGTAGAGCGCTCTATTGTGGCGTATTAAGTATCGATAGTACAACTGGCTCTGATCGATTACCACACTATATTTTGGTCAAAGAGTACAAGCTACAGCAATATTATTCTAATTATTCTGTGCTCTTTGGTTTGTTCTTCTGTGGTTACAAGGCAGCCATCATAAAATGACAGTCGATACGAACAGCTGTTAGAGGGGCGGCCATTTTCTCTCTATATACAACGTGTATATAACTACTGCAAACAAGGGTTTCATTGTATAGTTACAGGCTGTTTATACATCCATTGTATAGTTACAGGCATGGTTTATTAGTAACGTTTTCTGTCTCAGCTCTGCATAAGTCTCGTATAAAAACTATACACGGTTTATTAGCAAGACTGTATATAAATAAAATATAAATTCAGAGTCTGGTGTATTAAATCAGAGGAAAAGTAGATAATGGAAAATTTTTCCCAAAGTGTTTAGAGAAAAGCAGTGTTAGGAGAGAACAAACTATTATACACTACAGTATGTACTCGTATATTAGGATCGGTGTACAATGCGTCTCTATTCCACGGCTAAGGAGTTCGCTTTAATTAAAACACTTCGCTCCAATTCGTATTGATTCCATGTGGCTACAATACAAGTTCTAAATAGATTTATTTCCAAATTCCATTCAATGCGGAAATTGAACGCCCAAGAGACACAAAGGAACTCATCTGAGCTCTGCCATGATTCACATGTCCCATTCTCCAATTCCAGAACAAAGAAACGAAAGCAAAGTAACTGAAATGCGCCCATTTTGGCGGTGTTTAATAAGTAATTCGAATATAGAAATTTCCTTGTTCCTCTTTAACAGCGTCATGTTATTCAATTTATATTCGAAACTCATTTTCTTTCTCATGGAGTTTGCAACAGAAAAACATCACAACGGATTAAAAAAAATACATGAACTATTTGCTTGAATAGTATAAAATGCAGGTATTAAAATGTTTAATCACAAATAGCACATAATTTCCCACTATAAGCTTACACGTTTTATAGTAACATACGCTAAGTTGTTATAATTACAATTAAACATTCTTAGCGCGGGCTTCCGGTGGATGATCAGCGAACTAATGTTTTTCGTATTCATAACACAGCGATATGATATGAATCCTGTACAAGTAATCAGTCGATAGCCGGGGCTAGTTTAGCACGCTCGTAGCGCGGGCTAGCGAAATGTCTATGCATAGCACTCTATAAGACTATAAGTTTTTAGCCCTCCGTCCTTATCTGTCCTGTGTGATATTTTCATTTCCTTTGACTTTCTGAAGATTCTGGAGTACTGGCTGTCTACAAAGACGTCTTGGTCTATCCGAGGATCTTTTGGTGTCTGGAAGTCCAAGTATTCCTTGTCGGGGTTAACACTACGAATAATGGGTGGAAGCATTCGTAGCATAGAAGAAAGTACGCGCAAACAAATGACGAGCACAGTTCTGATCTTGGCTGTATAATAATGTGGTTAATTAATAAAAAAAATCATAATTTATTCTTCCAACTAATAATAAGTAGTAGTATTGCATTTGAATAGAGTAAAACTTAATTGCGTTTACATAGTATTTCACAGACTTCAATCATAATTACTTACTTACAAATAAGTAAACAACTGAACAACTCTGTAAGTATAAATATTGTGACAGCGACGTGAGATTCGAACTCACGACCAGCGTCCCGCAAGAGAGAAGATCGCGCGGAGCACTTTGGGATGGCGCGCGGCGGAGAGGGGAAAGGGCCAACGCGGCGAGAGAGTGGAGAGAGAGTGCGCGCGCATCTGGTGCTGGTAGAGAGGAGAGGGCTCTGGATTTTCTGGAGTGCCATCTCTAGAGACGCGTGGAACTTTCGAGGCTACGTCGCTGCGGTTAAAAATAAAGGACGCGAAGGAACGACAGCAGTTCCAGTTTTTCAGTTATTCAGTCAGTGAGAAAGCCAGAGCAAGGAAGCCAGTCTTGTGCACCGGAGTTCGACTCGAGTGTGCGTCCGCAACTGCGTCAGCAGCCGAAGGCCTGAGTTCGAGTGCAGTGGACCGCAGTTGGAGGGACCTGAGTTCGATTGCAGTGGACCGCAGTTGGAGGGACCCGAGTTCGAGTACAGTGAACTGTCTCTGAAGGTCTGTGGTTCGAGATACTGTGAACTCGAGTGACTGAGATAGAAGAACTGTGAACTGAGAACTGGTAGTTCTGATTTGTAAATAGTGCTTTGTAAATATTAGTTAAGATTAACAGTTCATTGTTGTGCGTAATAGTCCAAGTAAATTGTCATTGTCGTCGGTGGAGTGCTATAACGAATACTGTGTTGAGTGAAGATCCAATTGTTGACGAGAGCGTTTAAGGTGAATTGTAGAAAGGAATTATTGTGGTGACGAATAAATTACATTGTTGTTACTAATAAAATTTACAATATAATAAACTTTTTAAAACACGCTGAATCAGCTCACAACCTTTCAAAATTAATAATAAGCTATTAACTTAAATATTTTCAGACAAATATGGCATTCACCATGACGAATTAGACTGCTTGCTCTCCTACCAACAGCATTTGCATCACAGCTTTATCCATCCCTTTTAAATTTATACATTATATATAGCCTAACATTTTAACATAGTTAATATCAAACTGTACAAATTTAATTTTAATGATATGACCTAATGAGAATATTTAGCCTTAATTGTATAAGGTTAATATCATGCTGTGCCTTTCCTTGTTTTATACACATACGAGAACCTAGCATCAGTGTTCAGCTTTACCATGTACAGTTTACCTCAAGAGGCACGAAACTTATATATTTGTAAATGCCAGCACGTGCATTACTTACCATATCATTAATTGTTAGATCAACTATCACCTAATTTAAAGTTGTTTGCATCTCGTGCACCTGATGATGACTTTTTAAAGTCGAAAATATTAGTGACTTTGTAATAAATATTGTGATGTAACAGATTATCTGACCTCACAAACTGAAAAGTGTATTTGACTGAAAATTTATTATATATAATTATTAATTACTTACAAATAGCTTTTAAGGAACCCGGAGGTTCATTGCCGCCCTCACATAAGCCCACCATCGGTCTCTATCCTGAGCAAGATTAATCCAGTCTCTACCATCGTATCCTATCTCCCTCAAATTCACTTTAATAGTATCCTCCCATATACGTCTTGGCCTCCCCAAAGGTCTGTTTTCTTCAGGCCTCCCAACTAATACTCTATATGAAGAAGACTAATTACCTGGGTGTCTAGAGTCTGGAAATTTATATGAGTGTGAGTGTGCCGGGTTAATATTAATTAGCCAGTCATCAAAAATATAAAATACTTCAGGACTGTCCCTGGGCAGTAACTGAAAAGTGTATTTGACGAACACATGTTTCAGCGTCACATTGTTGACAAGTAACTCCATCTGTTAGCACAACCATAAAGCACTAATAGATGCTATAGAGCAGCCGTGGCGAAAAGGCCATGGTGCGCCGAGCCACTGTGTAAGCTGCAACGTGCATAGCACCTATGGAGGAGGCGGACAACCGAAGGGAAGTTAATGTTTAGGACGTGTAACGAAGAAAGAAATGAACAAGAAAACATAGGACACATTATCACAACCTAAAATTAACTGTCTTCAGAATGTCTCTGCGACAAAGTTTCAAAATCAGGAATTATGTCACTTACTGACAATGTAGTTGATCACGGAGGTATTTGTCTGTCAGTCGTGATCTAAATTTGATTTTTACTATTTTCATTGTTGAAAATAATTTTTCACAAACGTAAGTTACAGCGAACATGGCTTCAACAGAGCAAGCGAAAGAACGAAGCTTCAAATATTTATTTTTTCCACAGATTTGAAAAGTTCAATATCTGTCAAGTCCTTACATCTAGCTTTCATTTAACGTTACATTGTAAATCTGTGAGTTTAAATTGAAAATCTAACCGCATTATTCGTACATCTGCTGTAAAAGAATCGACGTACAGAGATGATAATGATAACAATAATAATAATAATAATAATAATAATAATAATAATAATAATAATAATAATAACACTTAACCTTTTAATGTTTCATCAGTAACATGTAGTAACTTATAATGCCGTTTTATGTTATACAACCGTTTTCCTAGTAATATTTGTGAACAAATCATACATTTAATATTTTCATCATATTGTAAGCAAAAGAATGCATCCTCCCATCCTACTTGAAACTTTCGTTTTTATAGAGGTACATGGTTTCGAGAGAGATATTGCGACGATACGCCACTCGCAGGTCGAGACAAATACAAATAGAACGGAGTTTGACTCCAGTGAGTGAGAGGGTGGGGGTTGTAGGTAGGAAGCGAGAGAAAAGCACTGCGAGCCACAATGTGCTCGTGAGTCGCATTTTCGCCGCGGCTGCTATAGAGTTACCAACAACGGGGGAGGGAGGGGGAAGCAACTGACCTGAAGCCCAATGAGTGAAAATGGACTCGAAAATTTAAATCCTTGAATCTCGGATAACTCCATAATAGCCTCGGTCTCTAATAATTCAGCCCTGAGGACGAAGCCAGTTCTGAATTTGGGGAGGGGGGGATTAAAACTCGATGCGTGGTTTCTAAATGCAAAAATTTCATCATAAAATTGAACACCTCTTATACAAAGTAAGTAGGAATTCATTCCCTTCATATCTTTCTCACTATCAAGTAGAAAACATAACGCTGTAGCCGGTCCGTCATCGCCTTCTAAAATTTCTGCTCTTGCTATCAAGAAATCACTGTTCAAGCGGAACGGTTTTAATTAAAATCATTTAGGCATGATTACTGAATGGCACTTTTCCTCGCCCTATCTCGAAACTTTCCACTTACCCGTTATAGCTTCTCGCCCTGCTTTGCTCTGTGTACTTTCGTATAGTATACAGGAATGAAATCATTTCGACTTCTGATGCACATTAAATTTAAAATTTATATGACATGGAGCAAATAAAACTACTTGTACAGTTATTACGGATATGCAAACCTATAAGTTACATAGAGCGAATAAATTCACCAGGGAGCAGCGATACGCCTTTGAATAACCCTGCTACATTATCTTGCATGCGATGGGTTTTAATTTCATTTTATTACTCCTCATATAATATGGATATGAAATTAACGTTCGTGAACTGTAACAATAATTACAGTGCGTTACGAAAATACGTTTACTAAACACGAACATTGTGAAAATGTAAAGCACAAAGTAAATTTTGTGTTGTGTAACCCCTGACTGGAGGACAGGCCTCTAAAAATAAAACGTACTAATATTATTATTTCTAATTCTACCACTAACATCTCACTACTGCTACTACTACTACTACTACTACTACTACTACTACTACTACTACTACTACTACTACTATTACTTACAAATGTCTTTTAGAGGACCTGGAGGTTCATTCCCGCTCTCACATAAGCCCGCCATCGGGCAACATTAATCCAGTCTCTACTGCTGCTGCTGCTGCTGCTGTACTGTTACTGCCACTGCTGCTGCTGCTGCTGCTGCTGCTGCTGCTGCTACCACTGCTGTTGCTGCTATTACTATCACTACTGCTGCTGCTGCTGCTGCTGCTGCTGCTGCTGCTGCTGCTATTGCTGCTGCTGCTGCTACTGCTGCTGCTGCTGCACACTACTAACTGCTACTGCTATGCTGCTGCTGCCATGCTGCTGTTGCTGCTGCTGCTGGGCAACATTAATCCATTCTCTACTATCATATCCCACCTCCCTCAAATCCATTTTTATATTATCCTCCCATCTACGTCTCAATCTTCCCAAAGACCTTTCTCCCTCCGGCCTTCCAACTAACACTCTATATGCATTTCTGGATTCGCTCATATGTGCTATATGCCCTGCCCATCTCAAACGTTTGGATTTAAATATTCTTAATTATATCAGGTGAAGAATACAATGCGAGCATTTCTGCGTTATGTAACTTTTTCTATTCTCCTGTAACTTCATCCCTCTTAGCCCCAAATATTTTCCTAAGAACCTTATTCTCAAATACCTTAATCTCTGTTTCTCTCTCAAAGTGAGAGTCCAAGTTTCACAACCATACAGAAAACCGGTAATATAACTGTTTTATAAATTCTAACTTTCAGATTTTTTGAAAGCAGACTAGATGAGAGAAGCTTGTCAACTGAATAATAGCAGGTATTTCCCATATTCATTCTCCGTTTAATATCCTCTTGAGTGTACTTTATATTTAATACTGTTGCTCCAAGATATTTGAATTTGCCCACTTTTTCAAAGGATGAATGACGTTGCATGTTCTTCTCCTAAACTCCTATTATTCTTCATTATTATTATTATTATTATTATTATTATTATTATTATTATTATTATTATTATTACTGGTGGTGGTGGTGGTAGCCTCCCATTCTGCTCTTGGACGAGATTAAAACATTGGACCGTGATTTCACACATATTTGAAGGAAGGTGTAGCACACTGGCATATCCATGATTCTGCTTGTATTTATTATACTGCGTGTTCAGTGTGTCATGGCTCGCTGTATGCCGTCATGTGGCTGGCCGATGAGCTTAGAGAATTCAATCTTCCTACACTTCCGCAGAGGCGTATTACCTAAATACGAGAGAAGTTGCCTAGCAAGTACGGCGTTCATCCTGAAGTACGCATAGTCCGTGGGTACGTACCGATACGTGCGGTAACGCTGGTAGTGGCAGGAATGTGAACTGTTTGGAAACATGTACTGAGGTGAGTTTTTTCTTACTGTCGGGATATGGCGAGAGGGTTAAGACGATTACTTACGTATTTGTTGACATTAACTTGGACGGTCAACATGGACACGGAGCATTTGATTTGTGTTGTGGAATGTTGTGGAATACGGTATGCAACGGATGATAACAAATACCCTGCGTACGACTTGCCCGCGCAAAACACAGTTCGAAAGAGGTTATGGCAGCACACAGACCGTACAGACCGCCATCTGTTGCTACGACGTTCAAGTTATACCGTACGCGTTCTCAAGTTCAGATTGAACGCCTTGATTAATATGCAACTTCTCTGATATAAAAACTGAAACTCGCTTCAAATCGCTGACTCACAACAGTGACGTCATGACACACTTTGAAATGAACACCCAGTATTATGAATGTATGCCAGGAAAGTAATTGTTTATGGACATGGAAGTCAAGACTCCTATTCTGGTGGAAGCTATATTAAATACTAGACCCTAATTTTATTTTTCATAATGCGAGAAATAGAGGTTGCCATCGACTGAAATATTATGAATTATTCAGTTGAATCACACAATTTTAAAGTAAGAGACTTAATTGAGGCGATGAGGAAAAATACGTGTGTATGTGTGCATTTAGGTGCGTAACCACGCGTGTGTCAGGATTAATATTCGCAAGCATTACTGGCGTGAAGCACTTGAGAATTGTGCCCTGAGCTACAATTCAAAGAAGACTCAAATCCCAGGGTTCATTATCCTTTATCTGCAGTCGTTAAATAATAAATGGACTCCACATTCACTTGGACCAAGAGGGACAGTCCTCATTAGTCGAGAAGCATACAGTTACAGGGAAGCTAGGGCGTTGTATGTCCTTCTACTCTGCTGCTATTAAAGCGACATGGACACTGGTGTGCATTACACTACAATACAGGCCTAGCTAACCTGGCTCACGGCCCACGAGATATATTTTGTCGCCTGTACGAATGTGGAGATAATCGTAATAATTAGAGCAAGTAAAAATATCTATACTAATAATAAATCTGTAGCCGAAATTTTTCTGGTAATTTTCGATTTTCCAAAAATAATTGGTCCTAACATATATGATTAACCACCCTGAAACCGAAAATCGCTTTTTTTTTTATTTTTGTTTGTATGTCTGTCTGTCTGTCTGTATGTTTGTTACCTTTTCACGCGATAATGGATGAACGGATTTCGATGAAAATTGGAATATAAATTATGTTCGTTGTAACTTAGATTTTAGGCTATATCGTATTCAAAATACATTATTTAAAAGGGGGGTTATAAGAGGGCCTGAATTAAATAAATCGAAATATCTCGCTTATTATTGATTTTTGTGAAAAATGTTACATAACAAAAGTTTCTTTAAAAATAATTTGCGATAAGTATTATTCCATGAAAAATTTTGATTGGATTGATATTTAATGACATAAATGAGTTTTAAAATTAAAATAACTGCCATCTAAGGCCGTATAATCAAATAAAAAACAAATGACTTCGTCTATAAGGGACCTTGGACAGCAACAATCGAAGGCTATGAAAATAGCCTACAGAGAATGTTTCTGTGTTTGTATGAAGTAATATCGGAAGCTAAATTAACCGATTTGTATAATTAATTATTATTTCACCATTGGAAAGTGTAGTTTCTCTAGATGGACATAATGCTATAATGTTATTACAGTAACTTCTGATATAATATAATATAATATAATATAATATAATATAATATAATATAATATAATATAATATAATATAATATATGTAATGTAATATTACATAATATAATTTAAGTTACTTGAAGGGTTCAGAACCATAGTGGGCCAAACGCCATTTATTGAATACATATAAATCAAGGGATAAAATTACTGTAAGTTATTACCATAATTCAATGGAAACCTATAACAAGTAAAATAAAGTATACACATTAAATCTAAATGATGTCAATGTTCATTAAACTATGGTTGCATGTAATAGAAATTAGAAACATGTTAAAGGAATTGTCATTGCACCAAATGAGTGTCTCTCGACCAAAATGATCGCATTTTAATTATTTGGATGCAATTTAAATTAAGTAACATATTAAACGATTTATCCTTCTATCAAACACGAATGTTCCCTGGATCAAATGTCCTATTTTAATTATGTAATTACTTTATATTTATTTCTAACGGGTGCAGTGGAGCGCACGGGTACGGCTAGTGAACAAATATTTGTCAAAATATGAGAAAGGGAATGTCAAAATAAAAAAGTGTCAAGCTACAGTGATGGCCATATTATTTAGGTAAGATAGTGTTTCAAAGCTTCTGCTACAATATGTGCAATATTAAACTTATAGGTACTGTACGTCCATGACATATTATTCTGAATTAATTTTTATGGCCAGCTTGTCCAAGTAATGTTTAATTTTGCTTAACGAATGTTAAATTAACAGTCTGTTTATTTTTAACGCTTTGTTAATGTATTTTCCATTTGTCATAATTTTGTTTAAGATAACCAGCACTTACCTATAACGTCTTTTATCACTATCAACAGCAGTTGGTAATGATCTACACATGTAAGACAGTTTTTGATTGGCTAAAATTAATCTTTAAATTCTATATTATAGAGTGAGTCATGAAACTTGCATAAAATTACAACCTGTTATAAACAAACAGTTGACAAATGAAAGTTGTAGGTGACGTGCTGAATAATAATTACAAAGTAAGGTTATATTTCCTCATTGCTATTATGGATATGAAATACGAAAGAACTTCTGTTCGAACAGTTGTGAAGACATCGGCCATATTTAACTAACTGTTAAACGAGTTAACTGCCCAAAATCCTACATTTAAAATTAACAAACTGTTAACAATCTGTTAAACCAAACTGGTGTTGAAAACATACAATTTTATTAATTAACAAACTGTTTAGAGTTTAACAGTCGTTAAATTTTCTAACAATACTTAGAAAAACCTGCCATTAGTCTTTTATAGGGATTTTGTTTTGTTAATAATTGTAAAACATAATAGAGAATAGATATGTCAGAGGAAGAGCGAATTTTTTATTGATTCTAGTTCACGTTAACACTTTGTTTGTTAAAATATAAAATGGTTTAGTCACACGTTAAAAAGTGTTTTTTTTAAGGTTATATACCTTGGACAGACGGCCCGTTTCGACGCGATGTTGCGACTTCATCAGTGTCTCCTGAACTACTGGTGATCTTGAACACATTATCAACAATAATCATGACTACAATAATATAGAAGCATATATGGAAATTTTACACATCACACCAAAACGTTCACAGTTAAACATCTTAGAACAATACGAAATATATAAACATACAATAACATACCCACAACATATACAGGGACATCACTTTATTTTTACCAACATTTTTAACATTAACCTGGCTATACTCGGAAACACTGTTGCCCCCTTCCATTACAGGAGTTTGATGTTACTAGTGCAATATGTAAACAAATCATTTTACTAGGTATAGGAGGAGAGAAAAGTAGTGTATCCATTTATGTCGTAGGGAAATACGATATTACGATTTACAGTTTGGTCATCACTTTTATGGAATTTATCAAAATACAGTAGAGTAGTAACATTTTTTTAACTCAACTTTTCAGGCGGATATGTTCGTTATGTAATTTCTACTTTATTTAGCATATTAATTATTGATGTTAACATACAGTATAGAGAGTGCGTTTAAATTGAGGGGTTCATAGGTAAAGGGCTGTAGGTGCACTTAAGTTACTTTTGAGAAAATGGGGTTTAAATATTTAAGCTTTCGTAAAATCGGTGAAATTTTTATTTAAATTTTAATGTGTGATGCGATTAAAATATCCCTTTGCCACTAAAATTTTAGACACTTAAGCTTACACTGGATGCACTTAACTCATGTTATTACAAATGTCACTAGCATTCCTTTGCTTCTAGCCTCCTCAATTCAAAATAAGCTAATCTGAATTTTTAAACAAGTTGCTGAAATGGTTGCCGTTCATTACAATGCAGGCTTCAATTCTTTACGCATATTATTAAAAACATTTTGAAGCATATTCTCTGAAATTGAATTTATCGTTTCTTGAATATAATTGTTTAGTACGATATTATTAATATAGGTTCTTTCTTCTATAGAAAACGCAACCATATTTCTGAAACACACTATACACTGCAGTGTTTACTTCACAGCTTGAAGACTTGAATGCAACAGCGGCCGTAAGTTTGTGTGTCTGACGGGAGCAAGGACATTAGTGAAGGGGTAGAGGTGAAGTACATTCAGAAATGCAGGTACAATAAAAATGCAACTAAAAATAAAATGATGTCCCTGTACTTAATACACAATTACAGTTCAATACCTACATATTGTTCGATGTCATGATACGTCATAACACACAAACAACCAGCCCACACCATAAGAGCGACATACCCCCACCCCTACAACTGACGAATGCACAACGCAGAATTCAAGATCACCAGTAGTTCAGGAGACACTGATGAAGATGCAACATCGAGTCGAAACGGGCCGTCTGTCCAAGGTATATAGGCCTACCTTTTTCAAAAAAATTCAAAACTTTTAACGTGTGACTAAACAATTTTATGAATAATTTCGAGGGAAAAATTGTTCCGGAGCCGGGTATCGAACCCAGGACCTTTGGTTTAACGTACCAACGCTCTACCACTGAGCTACCCGGGAACTCTAACCGACACCGATCCAATTTTTCCCTCAATATCCACAGACCTCAAAGTGGGCTGACAACCGTCAAGCAACCAACTTCGAGTGCACACTAACTCCGTGTGACTTAAATTGTGGTTTCTGTCAACGAACAGTGACGTGTACAGGGAGTTATACCTGAAATCTTGATTTGCAAACAATTTTATGTTTTTAAGCAATTTTTTGTATGCATCTGAAGTCTGACTAGTGTAATAGGCCGATGTACGAGTTAGTCGGCGATGTATGCAATGGAGGGAGAAAGGAACTGGCACCCTACCGCATTATTTCCTGGCCTAGCTGCCTCATATATGGTGCCTTCTTGGTATCACTTATGAGATTCAGACCTGTCTTCGGACAGTCGAATAAACAACAACAATAGAGAATATTAATTTTCACAGATTGGTAAATTGTGCTGTAAGTGATAGTGGTAAAAAGCCACCTGTTTCCTGCTCTCCTGTTTTTTTTTGATATTGTTATATTTTCCATTTCTGTCTTGATTTTACGCATTATGTTATAAGTTAACGTGGTATTAAACAGTTTATGGTAGTTTTGTAATATTGTAAGTCTCACTGAGTCTCTCACACGTGCATGGCATCACACACTGACATCACACCAGCTAGCAATCGACACAGCGGAAATATAACACATACAATATTAGGCCTAATATATGTATGGCCTATGTACTCAAATAAACTAAATTGAACCGATGAAATAATAAATCCGTCATTATTTGTAATGTTTCTTTATAATGAGAGTTGAGATGTTGACCTCATCTACAATTGAGACCCGGAATCCAAGAGGGGCCCAAGTCCATTTCATCATACTTCTGGGAAATTGAAAAAATGTTTGCTGTTGCTACAAAATGCCTCCGACTAATTATTTTTTTGTTTCGTAAGTACATCTCCATTACATCTTTTCATATAACCATGGCAACAAGCTTCTACTAATTATTTTGTGCGAGATCGTGCGTATTTGCTTGCTTTCCGCACAAAACCAATACGCGGTAAGTGTGAAATACCACATTCAGTATTCCCAACGTAACACACATAACAATTTCCCTATTCTTACCGCTTAAGCGTCATATTCATTTTACTGCTTTAGGCTTTTAACATATTATTTTTAGAGACGTTCAATATAGTAATAATTATAAATTGAAACTTACCACTGCAATTTCACCTAAATTGCACTGTTAATTATTGTTGTTAAATATTTGCAAAAATTAAGTAAACTCTAAATCATTACATAACCTTACCGTTTGTTTTAAGTTCGCATTTATAGACTGGAGGAAAAAAAGACAGACGTATATCACGGCCTGCTGGAGTATAGTAAACACAGAAAACATTTTATAGGAACAATGTTGAAGATAGATATATTTGTTTTCCAAAGTTGCCATCATTGAACAGAGACCAAGATGGAGATTTCATTGCAACTAATTAGAAATTCCTCTTTCAGGTATATAATAAACGATCTTCGCACAAAATAATGTACGATACACGAGCGATATGTTTGTTTTCATGTTCTCGGAAATTAAAAAAAAGCTCAACTACGTTTCGCTTTTTCAAACTTTTCCTCGAACATGAAAACTCAACATACCGCTCTTGTAACGCATATTACTATTGCATGAGAAATAAATTGTGAAAGTGATTAAATATTGGGCCCCTCTTGGATTCCCAGTCTCAATTAAAATATGTAGTGATTTGATACCACTGACAATGGAGAAACAAATCTCCTATGAGAAGTAGAACCCTACGCCTATATGTTGCATACAAATATTAAACGAATTTGATAGATAATTTTATAATGCATTATATTATTTTATAATATAATTTGTTATGTATAAAACATAAAAATGATTATAACAGTTAGTTTATCACTGAGAAATAAGGAAAAGCTCTTAACTTGAATTTTTTTGGAAGCAAAGCCGTTACTGGATTATCCAACAAAGTAAGCGATGTTTGGTTTACAGTCCTGCAAAACCGGTTGTAACTGAAGAAACCCTACATAGCGCTACTGAACGCCTGGCGTTATAGGCAATATGTGAAGTACATCTGCTTGCGTACTGCCTCAGTATTCAGTTTAACGTGTATTCGAGTTGATTCGATCTCTCTGTGGGTGGACGGCTCTGGCGTATAAAAGGAAGATCACAGTGATCCATCCAGATATTATAGCTGCGGATAATCAAGAGGGACAAACAGCATGCAGCGTGAAACTACAGGCGTTGTAAAGCGTAAATTGCAGAAAAAAATCGTTCGGTATCCACAAATTACCAAGGTTGTAATTTTTGCTTACACTAGAAAACTGAATTATAATAATACAATAATGACACATTTAAAAAAAACAGTAAACTCAATAGTAAAACTAAAACAAAAACAACTTTATATCTTCTGAAACATACTACAGGGATATCATTTTATTTTTACTTGCATTTTTATTGTACCTGCATTTCTGAATGTACTTCACTCACACCCCTTCACTAATGTCCTTGCTCCCGTCAGACAAACAAACTTACGGCCGCTGTTGCATTCAAAGTCTTCAAGCACTGAAGTAAACACTGCAGTGTATAGTGTGTTTCATAAATATGATTGCGTTTTCTATAGAAGAAAGACCCTATATTAATAATATCGTACTAAAAAATTATATTCAAGAAACGATAAATTCAATTTCAGGGAATATGCTTCAAAAATGTTTTTAATAATATGCGTAAAGAATTGAAGCTTGCATTGTAATGAACGGCAACCATTTTCAGCAATTTATTTAAAAATTCAGATTAGCTTATTTTGAATTGAGGTGGCTAGAAGCAAAGGAATGCTAGTGACATTTGTAATAACATGAGTTAAGTGCATCCAGTGTAAGCTAACGTATCTAAAATTTTAGTGGCAAAGGGATATTTTAATCGCATCACATATTAAAATTTAAATAAAAATTTCACCGGTTTTACGAAAGCTTAAATATTTAATCCCCATTTTCTCAAAAGTAACTTAAGTGCACTTACTGTCCTTCACTTATGACCCCCTCAATTTAAATGCACTCTCTATATTGTATGATAACATCAATAATTAATATGCTAAATAAAGTAGACATTACATAACGAACATAGCCGCCTGAAAAGTTGAGTTAAAAAAAAAATGTTACTACTCTACTGTATTTTGATAAATTCCGTAAAAGTGATAATCAAACTGAAAATCGTAATATCGTATTTCCCTACGACATAAATGGATACACTACTTTTCTCTCCTCCTATACCTAGTAAACTGATTTGTTTACATATTGCACTAGTAACATCAAACTCCTGTAATGGAAGGGGGCAACAGAGTTTCCGAGTATAGCCAGGTTAATGTTAAAAATGTTTGTAAAATAAAGTGATGTCCCTGTACAACCAATGCACAGTGAGACCTTTCTTCCTCAAGGCTTCGGCAATCATGGACCTGATTCTGTGATGTCTAGAGTTCCGCAGTGTCTCGCTGAAAGGACAGGCACCCAAAACGTGGCCAAGAGTTTCAATTTCACTGACGCAACGACGACAGTGGTTTCCGTCTCGGGACCTTCCTGGTATAGCACGCAGCGGACAAACATTAGCTGTCATTTTAAGAGCTTGTCTCCATTCACTGCTAGTGAGGCGATCAGGTTGTCGGATCCATTTATTGGCGGGAGTGAACTCCTTGTAGAGGATGACGCCTTTCCTTTCTGATTTAAAGAGCACCAAGATTGAAATGCTCGCTCCTGAGCTCTTGTCTCAATTTTTTCACTTGAAGTGAATCAGAAGAGATGTTTTGAAGTCCAAGTTTATTTAAACAAACCCCAATTTCATTAGACTGATGCAAGGATATCTAGTTTGTTCTTTAACTTTTCCTAACACTTGACTACATCAAATACAGGAGAATTGTGGTAACTTACACCGAGATATTTTATATTTTCTTCAGGGACAATTGACGGAATTATTTGGTCAGAAATTAAGTCAAGTGATTTGTAATTAAGAAAGCCTTTGGTTACAGAAATGCATTTACATTTTTCTATGTTTATGTTGAGACCAATTTCGTTAAATTTAGTTATGGCAAGTTCAACCAGTTCTCGTGCTGAGTGGAAGGTAACGACTGCACCAAAATAAAACTGTAAGGGCGATATTCATAGACATTCTTAGCGCGGGCTTCCGGTGGATGATCAGCGAATTAACGTTTTTCGTGTTCATAAACCAGTGTTAGCGATATGATATGATATGAATCCTGTACAAGTAATCAGTCGATAGCCGGGGCTAGTTTAGCACGCTCGTAGCGCGGGCTAGCGAAATGTCTATGCATAGCATCCTTATGGATCATGAGGAGAGATTTGAAAAATCTAAATAAGTTTTTTCCAAACATTTACCGTTTTAGAGGAAATTGTTATGTTTCTATGAAACATTTTGGCAACATCACGGTTACTACAATAACTCTAGCAAGCACGGCCACCCATCCCTTAGCTTCCCCTCCCCCTCTGCTGTGCTCACTCGACAGTACACTACGTTGTAAGATTTAATTTAACGATTTTCGAAATTATTCAATTTAAATTCATTGAGAAACGGTTTTGTTTGCAAAAAAAGAGACTCAATACACTAACTATTCAGATTATATTTACCTTTGTTATTAATGGAGAAAAATTCGCTCTGGCGCCGAGGATCGAACCATCGAATGGTGACCACCACAGATAATTCTGTAGGACCAAAAATTTTATCTTTGCTTGTATAGCAGTCAGCCATTTCTCTCTAGCCATTACCGCAATAGAGCGCTGCAAACATTGGACAAAGACTTTTCTTTCTGCATGACGGTGCTTCTTCGAAAGAAAAGCGTAATAAAAGTTTTGTTATATTTAACATGTAGAATCACCTCTTAAATGTTAGTGCATCGGTCCCCTTCCACCCTATATAGTGTCTTGTAATGTGAGTGACAGTCAATTTAATGCGTTTCCTTATTACAAATTATGATATCTCAAATAACTATACACCTGTTTCTAGCCTTTGTACTGGGAAATGAAATACCGTATGAAATGAAAATGTGCAATTAAAAACAGAAGCTTTATAATTAAGAAAGTGTGGTGAGAGTTGTTACATTGCAATGTGACGGTAGAATAACCCTCCATTATTATCTATATCTAATATTCTAATATGAATGATACTCGGGAGGAAATTAAACGCAGAATAAATATGGGAAATGCCTGTTATTATTAGGTTGAGAAACTTTTATCATCCAGTCTGCTGTCGAAAAATCTGAAAGTTAGAATTTATAAAACAGTTATATTACCGGTTGTTCTTTATGGTTGTGAAACTTGGACTCTCACTTTGAGAGAGGAACAGAGACTACGGGTGTTTGGAAATAAGGTGCTTAGGGAAATATTTGGGGCTAAGCGGGATGAAGTTACAGGAGAATGGAGAAAGTTACAAAACACAGAACTGCACGCATTGTATTCTTCACCTGACATAATTAGGAACATTAAATTCAGACTTTTGAGATGGGCAGGGCATGTAGCACATATGGGCGAATCCAGAAATGCATATAGAGTATTAGTTGGGAGGCCAGAGGGAAAAAGACGTTTAGAGAGGCCGAGACGTAGATGGGAAGATAATATTAAAATGGATTTGAGGGAAGTGGGATATGATGATAGAGAATGGATTAATCTTGCTCAGGATAGGGACCAATGGCGGGCTTATTTGAGGGCGGCAATGAACCTCCGGGTTCCTTAAAAGCCAGTAAGTAAGTAATATTCTGTATCACCTTATAGCAATTATGAACAAGGTACAATTCTACCTAGAATACAGGATATCAGTTACAATGTCTCTTCCCGGATATTTGCTCTATAAAGGCCAGAAGCAAATGACATCCCGTACGTAATACGGATAAGCGCAGAAGAGATAACCATCTTCTGTCTGTGCACCTGGGTCAGCCTGAGGAAGACAGGGCATAAGCGGACAGATTTCATTAATTGAACTTGAGAGAGAAAATATGAAACGGAAGACGTAATCTGCCACAGAGCTCGTAACAAAGGGCCGCAGCTGCAGGAAGTTTATGCTCCAGAAAGACCATTCTCAAGGGGAAGAAGAGGTCTGCCCGTTGGCGGTAGGAAATCTGCTACAAGCAGCCCGCATATCGCAGAGTCCAGTCCACTTTCAGCGTTTCCCTTCCCTGCTAGAATATGAAACATTTATTTGCTCCGAGCAGCACGGGCCACTCTTCCTCTAACTACAATTCTTTAGGGTCTTATTTGTATACTGTGATATAGAGAGAATTAAGTACAGTTTAAGACGAGATATTTGGGTTCCTGTCACATGAGGTGAATGCACAGGAATGTTTAGGAACCGCATTTAATCTCTTACGTACTTACTTACTTACTGGCTTTTAAGGAACCCGGAGGTTCATTGCCGCCCTCACATACGCCCGCCACTGGTCCCTATCCTGAGCAAGATTAATCCATTCTCTATCATCATATCCTACCTCCCTCAAATCCATTTTAATATTATCTTCCTATCTACGTCTCGGCCTCCCTAAAGGTCTTTTTTCCCTCCGGTCTCCCAACTAACACTCTATATGCATTTCTGGATTCTCCCATACGTGCTACATGCCCTGCCCATCTCAAACGTCTGGATTTAATGTTCCTAATTATGTCAGGTGAAGAATACAATGCGTGCAGTTCTGTGTTGTGTAACTATCTCTATTCTCCTGTTACTTCATTCCCCTTAGCCCCAAATATTTTCCTAAACACCTTATTCTCAAACACTCTTAACCTATGTTCCTCTCTCAAAGTGAGAGTTCAAGTTTCACAACCAAAAAGAACAACCGATAAATATAACTGTTTTATAAATTCTAACTTTCACATTTTTTGACAGCAGACTGGATGATAAAAGCTTCTCAACCGAATAATAACAGGCATTTGCCATATTTATTCTGTGTTTAATTTCCTCCCGACTATCATTTATATTTGTTACTGTTGCTCCAAGATATTTGAACTTCTCCACCTCTTCAAAAGATAAATTTCCGATTTTTATTTTTACATTTTGTATAATATTCTCGATCCAGAAATGCATATAGAGTGTTAGTTGGGAGACCGGAGGGAAAAAGACCTTTAGGGGGCCGAGACGTAGATGGGAGGATAATATTAAAATGGATTTGAGTGGGGTGGGGTATGATGATAGAGACTGGATTAATCTTGCACAGGATAGGGACCGATGGCGGGCTTATGTGAGGGCGGCAATGAACCTTCCGGTTCCTTAAAGCCATTTGTAAGTAAGTAAGTATAATATTCTCGTCACGAGACATAATCATATGCATTGTCTTTTCGGGATTTACTTCCAAACCTATCTCTTTACTTGCTTCCAGTAAAATTTCCGTGTTTACCCTAATCGTTTGTGGATTTTCTCCTAACATATTCACTTCATCCGCATAGACAGGCAGCTGATGTAACCCGTTTAATTCCGAACCCTCTCTTTGCTGTGGTCGTGCCAGAGAATCAGTCCCATTCCGAGGTTTATTTGAAGGATTCGTAACAAGCTGTTTTTTACGGTGATGGGTTGTTAGCCCTTCGCCCAACCCCCAAGCTGGAGCACCGCCCCTCATCGGCTGTCCGCGACTGCTTATTCAATATATTCGCAGCTACCCTCCATATCTAGAGGCCGTCTCCTCGATCCGCAACCTGAGGACGCGCCATGCCGTGGTGATAGGGACCCACAATACATGGGCATATAATCTCTATTATTATGTAATGCAAGGAAAGGGGAAGCTATTCCTTAGATCCGTTACCAAAAGCTCTTGTCAGTTATTGGTAATGCAATGGTGGTTCTTATTTCTGACACGATAGAAAACCCAAATATCGCACAACAGATTAATATTGTTTGGACATTCAGTAACAAAACATTGTTATCAAGTGACATTATTACTATTTATTATTATGATTATTTGCACCCTGGTTTCAAGCAGGTAACCCCACTCGTTCCTAGGCCAACCCCCTTCGCGCGTCTCCAGCTGTGGAATGATGTAGATGCCTAATTTGAGAAAATGGGGGAATACCGAAAAAAACCCAAACTGCGGCCTTGTGAACTATGGATTCTTCAAAGAGAAATCTCACGCCAACCAAGACTCGAACCTGGCGAAGTATGAAAATATTATTGCCCTGTTTCTTCTCCTCGTCTATTTTCTCCTGATCCTTCTTTCAACGACTTTTATTCTTCTCTTTAAGCACGTTCAATTCCTTCTCAGTCTCTTGTTCATGTACTCTTCTGTACCTTCTCATACTCCTCAAACAAGTTTGTGTCATTATGGATCATCTTCACTTTCTTGTCAATCTTCTTCTAAACAGCAAAGCCATCAGCTTTACAAGAAAAAGAAATAAAATAATCGCATCGTATATGTTAGGGGGTGAAACCATTCCGGAAGTTAACAAATGCAAATACCTCGGAATAACATTTAGCAGCGATCTCGGCTGGGGGAACACGTTACTGACACAACGGGAAAGGCATGGAGGGAGTTACACTTTGTGATGAGGGTATTAAGAAAAGGCTCTGATAAATCCAAAGAGATTGCATATAAATCACTAGTTCGTCCAGTAATGGAATATGGTGCTGCATGTTGGGAACCTTACAGATTAGAACATATTAAGACACTGGAAAAGATTCAAAAACGGGCTCTCAAGTGTTGTCGTAATAATTCACCATTAAAATGGGACACACTCACGGACCGGAGAACGCGAATTCGATTATGAGCAATGTTCAAAACCTACAGAGGTGAGCCTGCCTGGAGAGAAATAAAAAATAGGTTGGAGCCGCCAAATTACTCTCGAAGGAACGACCACTCATATAAATTGAGGGAAAGAAGACAGAGGACGGACAATGGAAAGTTTTCTTTTCTCAATCGTACTATCAGGGACTGGAATGCTTAACCTGCAGACTTACTAAAGGCTTTACCAATAACCAAAAATGTATTTAAAATAGGCTTAAGGACTTTACTAATAGACGGTAGTATATTATAGAACTGATATACATTACGTTGTAAAGGGTGTAATTGATATCTTGTTATTTGAAGTGTTCTATCAGTGAGGAAGTGTGTTGTGTCAGTGAAGTGTGTAGTGTCAGTGAAGTCTGCAAAATTGTGTCAAGTGAAGTGTTTTGGTGTCAGTGAAATGGCTGTGCAAAGTATTCGAACAGTGAAATGGTTAGAAGTGTTAGTGAAATCAGGTAGAATCAGTGCAGTGAGTGAGTTGACAGCGAAATAAATGTAGTGCCGAAAGGTACTTGTGCAGGTATTTGAACCTGTCAGAATCGTGGGTCTTAGTTCGAACTTAGGGTTAAGATGCAAATTAGATTTACTCATTTAAATGTTATTTTAAGTGACCATGCTTCATTTAATTTAGGATGCTCCTTGTTGTTGAAACAATTTATTATTATTATTATTATTATTATTATTATTATTATTATTTTATTATTATTAATTATGGTTTTCATTAGTTGTGTTTATTATTAATTGTCATTATTGAGTGTAATTAGTTACCACTGCCACCGGGTATATACCCATTGCAGTGTGAATACATTTACATACATACATACATACATACTTGTTGTTGTTATACATACATACATACATACATACATACATACATACATACATACATACATACATACATACATACATACATACATACATAACATTCCCCTTCATTCATATTCTCATTATCCTTATTCATCATCTTCTCCTCACTCATATTTTGTTTTTCACATTTACTTTCTTCTATTCCCCTCACCCATATCTTGTTTATTTCCTTCTCAACTATATTCTTCTCTTCCTCCATGTTGTTCTTCTCCCCCTCTCAGCCATGTTCATATTCTGTCCCTTCTTCCTTATTATCCATGTCCTTCTCTTCATGTTCTAGTCCTCTTTGTCACTAATATTGTTTATGACCTTTTCATTCATGTTCTGCTTAAATAGCAGGGGTTGGATTTTGTAAACTTCTCATTAGGTTTACCAGGAATTTGGTTTAGTGTAAAACTTTCTATTGCTGCTAAGAATAGAGCAAGATTATGGAATAATATCGATACGTACGGTATAATTTCGAGAAAACACCCCAACACCTGCATTTTCCAACATAAATATCATATTTAGTTTTTGGATTAGTAGATTATTTTGTGCGAGATCGTGCGTATTTGCTTGTTTTCCGCACAGAACCAATGCGCGGTAAGTGTGAAATACCACATTCAGTATTCCCAACGTAACACACATAACAATTTCCCTCTTCTTACCGCTTAAGCGCGACATTCATTTTACTGCTTTAGGCTTTTAACATATTATCTTTAGAGACGTTTAACATAGTAATAATTATAAATTGAAACTTACCACTGCAATTTCACCTAAATTGCAATGTTAATTATTGTTTTTAAATATTTGCAAAAATTAAGTAAAGTCTACCACTCCACGAAACTTATTGTATTCCTGATACAAGTAACATTAAGGAAGCCGTGAAATCAACAAGATTCCAGATGCGGATGTTATTACTGCAATATGTTATATAAATAATATTGTTAAAATATTAAAATGAAAAATAAATCATTACATAACCTTACCGTTTGTTTTAAGTTCATTTATAGACTGGGGGAAAAAAGACAGACGTATATCACGGCCTGCTGGAGTATAGTAAACACAGAAAACATTTTATAGCAACAATGTTGAAGAAAGATATTTTGGTTTTCCGAATTTGCCGTCATTAAACAGAAACCAAGATGGAGATTTCATTGCAACTAATTAGAAATTCGTCTTTCAGGTATGTAATCGAGAAAAACGATCTTCGCACAAAATAATGTACGATACATTTAGTTTTGGTATGTGCAGATTATTTTGTGCACTGCGTTTTCCGCGGGCAAGAGAGGCTAGCCCCAGTGTGCTCTGTGCTGACGACGCCTGTCTTAGGTTATTTAGCGTCTGAATGACATGAAAATGATAATGCCGGTGAAATGAGTCCGAGGTCCAGCACCGAAAGTTACCCAGCATTTGCTCATACTTGGGTTGAGGAAAAACCCCGGAAAAAAACCTCAACCAGGTAACTTGCCCCGACCGGGAATCGAACCCGGGCCACCTGGTTTCGCGGTCAGACGCGTTAACCGTTACTCCACAGGTGTGGACTAGTTTTTGGGAATTGACCTCGTATTTCTAGAGAGTAATCCTCACACTTCAACTAATGATGATAATGATGATGATAATAATGAACTTTGAATTGCGAGGAATAATTTTGATATCTCCAGTGCTAAATTCTGTAATTCCATTTGAAATTTCTACAGGGTTGGGCAGATAAAACCGGCCCGTGTTATGACATTCATAGGTACTAATGATTTGAAACAAACTTCAAATGGAATGAAAATAAAATGCATTTACCTTCATAATAAATGTTGGAAGTGCCCTCCATCTGCATCTAGACACTTCTGTGCACGTTTTAACAGGTTCATGAAAACACGTGTCAATTCCTCATGGGTGATACTGCGGATGCAGTCCGCAAGTTCTCCTACTCACATGATCCTTGTTGAGCCAATCTCGTGGTAGACTTTCGAGGACTCCTAGTCATAAATTCATTAATTCGCGCCGTAGTTGAGGAGTCCGGACAGAAGGAGTTCTGTTCCTTGTTACATTTTTTGTGGATCCAGTCGTACGCCATTTTCGCACCAAATCTTGAATGCTGCTTTTCGCTGGTACTGAGCGAAGCGGATATTTGTCTCTGAATAAGTGTTGTCTTTCCTTAATAGAGCTGGTCTGTACGTACGTCTCCACAATGAATATTCGCTCTGGTATTGAATAAGTCATGCTTATTTAAAGAACAACTCTTTACATGTGTTTAGAACGTCTGACTTTTAAACAGCAACCAGAAGAGGTTATAAGTAACAATGGCGCAACAATGACACAAAACACGCGGAAGATACAGTATAGCCAACATAATTACATTTTCAAGAAAAAAGAAAGAAAAGAAATCAATACCCTACATAATTTATTTTCCAAATCATATGACATGAGATGGGGCCGGTTTTATCTGCCCAACCCTGTATCACGGATTATTTCATAATAATTAAACTAAAAGTGCAAATAAAACATAGACCTCGTAACCAATTTTACATAGGTATGAGAAAATAGAAATAAATTCGCTCTTTGCAAACACAGAACAAGTATCATTGACGTTATTAACTGCACGTTCACAGTTTCAGCGCGATAAAATTTCCATCTCCGTAATGAGATGAGCTGCGCTATAAACGTGACCAGCGAAAGGAAGCGTCGCAAGCCAGCATGTATATTTTAATCCCGTGAGACCATGTTAATTAAAATAAATGCTCACCGAGGACTACATTTAAGTTCGATTGAATTATAATTCAAATATTGAACTCATTTAAAATATGGCTTCATGAACTATATAACTCTGTAATCATCTCGAAATCATATAAGCGGTGCCTTATAAATGACAGATTTTGTTGTTATGCATTTCATGAGATAACCAATCAAAGTTCTCTCACAAATTAGGTTTTAATCAACACATTTTTTTTTTCCTTGTACGGAGGAGGACCCCGAGGGCTTGCACTGCAGCCCGAGGCTTATTGTGCTTACCACTGCTATTCTGTGAACAACGAGTTAGATACTATAGAGAAGCCAAAGACCTCAGAAAGTTGAAGACAATTGAACATTGGTCCGCCATGTTTCGGTTAGTCAAAACAAAGGGGCGTGGCTCGGATGTTGTAGGAAAAGACTGTGATGAAGTTAGTATTATTGTGAATTGAGTTACATATTAAGACTACTAGTGGCTTGTGCAGCAAATGCTGCTGCAAACTAAGTTCATTAGAGTTCAAATAAAAATTTTTCAGATTTATTTTCAATTAAGAATATTTGTCTTTTTGATAGTTATTTGCTTCCATGATAATGAAACATACTCCCTCTGAATGGATTTTTAAGGCCAAATACTTTTTCTTGAACCTATCCAACTTCAGTTTTTGAGTTTCAACGCGAAAACGCAAGTATCAATGTCAGGACGATAGCAGTAGCTATTTCAGGTCATTGTGGATTGTAGGCAAAAGTTAAAAATATCAGGTTTGCTAAGCTTTCGAACAATAGCATTTTCTTATAGCTCCTGCATGTAGAACTTGAAATGTAGAGCGTAAAATCATTTTATCCTACTAAGAGATCTTGCTGAAATGATCTGGAGACTACAAAATTTTCTACGCCTCTTATTTTATCAGTAATTAATACCTTTTTATCTTTCCTTAGGAACTGTAATTTTTGCGCTCTCTCGAGCCAATACTGAAGACAATGACACATATCAATATCTACACTACACCGCCATTAAGTATATGAAAAGACCCAATCCCACTGGGTTAATAAGTATAAAAATATTTGATTTTAATAACAATATTATTATCTTACTAAAGTTTTGTAGTTATATATAGCAGTCACTCAGTAAATTATAGAAATGAAGATCGAAATTAAGATATTCTCTACATTTACTTACATAACCTCAAAACGTTTCATTTTCACGTCATTAATATAGCATCAATATTATGTACAATTAATGAAAAATAGACTCATCATGATATTACAGTAACTATAATAATATTTAATTTCTAATGGTAATAATGTCATCAAACCACCTCAAGTTTCGTAGATTTGAATATCCAATACACAGCTGTACTCAGAAAATTATACACTGCAGAATCAGTTTTTAATAACAAATTGAATTGAGCTCTAAATATGTCGGCAATCCTGCAGGTCATGGCCTTCGTGTAATAGCCTATTGTTTATTGTAGTGTTGTTTTTGTTCTGAAATTCAATCAAGTCTGCCGTGATTCGATAAAATTAGTTCTCAAAACTGACAACAGATGGATTTTGGAAAATAGGAAAATCATGTAGGAAAATTGACATTTCAGTGAAAAATACTACTTTTCCGAAAAACTTTGAGTTCCAAGCTTCAAAATGAGGGGTCATTTATTAAAATCCGTCCAAGATGTTAATAAGTAAAAAGTAAAATACACACAAAACTTTACGTTTTATAACAGCTGTAGGCCTATGTTTTATTAGTTTCACTAAATATAGCCCAGATATTAAATGACAAGCTATACTCGATGCAACCAAAGCAAAGCACCTAAAGACGGATGAATTTAATCGGCAGAAGAAAAATAAATAATTTTTTTTTACTTCGTCACAAATTTAATTACCTTACAGCTAATCTAACCTAATATGAAATTATGTAATTCAGTGCTCACCAGGTGATTTCAAGAGAGACGACGTATGTAACTAATAGGAGTAAAATATAGGAAAGGTAGTGGCGAAAATTAAAAAAAAAGTCCAGTAATCAAGTTATCGAGAAAAATTCGTTTGAAATTGGAATTAACACAGAGAACTTTTGAAAACTGCAATTATTAAAACTACAAATAACCTCTTAACATGCAACATAATAATTAAAGAATGGCACTAATAGAAAGTTACTCATGATCATAACTCACCACATTTATTGAAACGATAAGATACTTACGATTAACATTGTTATCAGAAACAACAGGAGCCACAGCTAGGCACACTTCTTTTCGCGTGATGATGGAGACATCGTGTAGTCTAATATAATTTGAAACAAATATTGTCGCGTGATGGATGGAGACATCGTCGCGTGATAGTCTAATATAATTTGAAACAAATATTGTCGCGTGATGGAGACATCGTGTAGTCTAATATAATTAGTCTAATATAATTTGAAACAAATATTGTCGCGTGATGGAGACATCTAATATAATTTGAAACAAATATTGTCGTAGTCTAATATAATTTGAAACAAATATTGTCGCGTGATGGAGACATCGTGTAGTCTAATATAATTTGAAACAAATATTGTCGCGTGATGGAGAGACATCGTGTAGTCTAATAATAATTTGAAACAAATATTGTCGCGTGATGGAGGCATCGTGTAGTCTAATATAATTTGAAACAAACATTGATCTCACACGTGTCTCGCAACAAATAGGCAGAGGCAAATATTTTTGCAGAATGAAACAAAACTGATTCTTACTAATATAATTATTTTGAACAATAATGACAAAATTGTGTGTCTGACAGAGGCTTTTTCAGAATAAAACTGTTCTTACTTTATTTTGCTAACTTTAACCTCTTTGTTAACAAAAAGAGCCCTACGCATTAATAAAAAGAAAATTGAAGTAGGCCCTATAAACACAATAAATACTAAACTCTTGATGGTACAAACTTATTAATACAGATATTTCGCTTATGCTCAGACCGTCTTATCTTATAATTCTCTGCGGCTATGGTACCTGTATTGAGAGGGTATAATTATCCAGCAACGAATATTATGATTTACGGTACATTTCATTTAAATCTGAGTGAATGAGACATTTTTGGAAATTTTAAAGTCTTAATTATTACTTTTTCATTTATAAATCAGCTTTTTACAAAACCTATAGCGAAATATTTAAATTAAATATTGATGTATCTGAAAAATATAATACATGTACCAACTCATTGCAGTGTACCTTTGATAAGCACTCCTTGCGGAGGCTGGCGGTACTATAGACCGCCATGTTTTTTAGGGAACGATCCATAGTACTGTTGGCCTGCGCAGGGAGCACTTATCAGAGGTCTTCAGCCTCTCTATAGTATCTAACTCGTTGTCTGTGAATGATTGGGTAGCCGAATGGCCGTTCTCTTGTGCACAGTGAATTTAACCTGAGAATATGGTATGGATGCCCTGCCTAGGACTCGCGTTACGGAATGCTCGCTGAATCGTAAACTGTTTAATCAAAGCAATGGATTTCATGTTGTCAGACAAAATACGTTTTAATATTAACCCTTTGAAGCGCAGTGGTTACAGTACATAACCACCTTTTAAATTTGAGTTTCCCGCCTACTTACAGTGTGATTTTTATTTCAAAACTACTGCGCTGCGTTCACTGATCCCTAGTAACTGCAGAAGAATTTTATTTTCCTATTTTTTGTTACTCCACTAAGATGGCCGATGTTGTTGTGTATAGTTGGGGTGTGGAAGAGTTGCTACTTGTTTTTATTTCAGTTGTATGCTAAAGTATTACAGTTATGGAAAGTAATGCGTGGAAGAAGCAGGGGTGTAGAATTGTAAAGCCAAGTACCTAAAGCCAACGCCTGGATTTTTAATAAGTCTGGACTATCTACATCTGAATGGGTAACCTGCCTCAAAATGAATGCCAATTTAGCAACAGTTAGAGGAGTACCTGGTCGCTCTTCGGACGGATCCCGGTGCAGACATGGCTGCCCGGAGACTGAAACCCTTGCCCACGTCCGAGGTCAGTGTAACAGAGGTTTACCCTCCGAAATGCCAGACACCATCATGTTCGATCCTTAATTGCAACTGCTTTAAGAAAAAGACTTGGACAGTAGAAGAGGAAGTTTTTGCCTTGCTACTAATGGCTCCTCTAGACGTATTGACATCATAGCGTATTCCCAGGCTACCAAGAAAGGATATATAATTGATCCTACCACAAGGATTGAAACGGGGAGTAGCCAGCCGGAGGATGTCAATCAAGAAAAGATCAACATTTATCTGCCAACAGTTGATTACTTCAAAGCAAAATACCAGCTTGAAGACATTGAGGTGATTGGTCTTCTTATTGGAGCTCGTGGTGTGATTCCCAAGTTCTTTGAACGCTTCAGGAAGACTTTTGAACTACCACAGACACTTACTGCTGACATCATAACTTCAGTTTTGAAACGCTCTTGCCAAATTCTGAGTCATCATATTCACTCTGTTTAATTTTTTTATTCACTTTATATTCATATGTTTATTTTAATTTTCTTTCTACAAAATTTATGTAAACATTTAATATTTTAAAATTCATGTAGGAGAGTATACTGAGTCCATCTGGGCTACCTCCAATGGGAGGTAGTAAAAAAAAAGAAAAGTTTCTATTTAGTATTATTTGTCTTTCGGACTTTTAGAACATATTTCAGTAACATGATTGTAATTTCTTTGACACATGCGGTGTCAATACAGAAATAATGTGGTGGTTTCAAAACGTAACCACCGTGCAAACAGGGTAGTTATGCTTACCAAATCCAACAAAATGTTCCATTTTTGTGTCAGTTTATTCATCATAGCTACAAGGAAGAGATGGTTGGTGACAATCACAAAGTGTTTTTGACAACTTTTTCACAAGTTTGAATCTGATGATCTCTAAGGGAGCAAAATATCTATGCATGTGGTACAGTTAGACATGGGCGTATTGGGTTACCACACGACGAAAGAAGAGACCGCGACATGAAACATTGTGAGGGTGATAGCCGTACGTCATATGCTGGAGTGTCCTGGCTCAAGTGGAAGGATAGAAGGTCCATTCTTTTTCTTTCTAATTACCTCGCAATACATGTGAAGTGGCACTTTGCCTTAATGAAACCAGAAACTGTTTCCTTTTGTATCATTCGCAATAAGTCTGAAGACATTGTGTTCTGCAGTATTGCATAGTGGTTTTACCATGAAGCCACCCATTTTCTGTGTAAAAAATGGAAGTTTTTAACATTTTTAAAATTTCAGGCACTTCTCTTAGACAAATAAAAGTTTAATTTCATTGCAAACACAATGTTTTATTTCACTCCCAAATGCGTGCAGCAAAGGGTTAAATCGTACTAATCAACTTAATTACCAACATGATATGCGAGAGATCCAGGAGGAAAATGCACTCTTTCACAAATTATTGAACCATTTAGAAAACACCTCCCAACATAAAGATGAGATGTGGTAAATAAATATATAAACAAGACATTGTTATTGTTAATAGTATATTATTATTATTTCAGTACATGACATTGTGACTTTACAATCTTTGTTGATATAAATTGAGGGAAAGAAGGCAGAGGACGGACACTGGAAAGTTTTCTTTTCTCAATCGTACTATCAGGGACTGGAATGCTTTACCTGCAGACTTACTAAAGGCTTTACCAACAACCAAAAATGTATTTAAAAATAGGCTTAAGGACCTTACTAATAGACGGTAATTATACACAGTATTTAAAGGGTGTAAATGATATGTTGTTATTGAAGTGTTGTATCAGTGAAGAATTATGTTGTGTCAGTGAAGTGTGTTGTATCAGTGAAGAAGTATGTCGTGTCAGTGAAGTGTGCTGTGTAAGTGAAACGTGTTCCTGTCAGTGAAGCTTTATAGTTCATAGTGGCAGTGCAAAGTATTTGAACAGTGAAATGTTTTTGAAGTGTTAGTGAAATCAGGATAGAATCAGTGAAATGTGTCGTAGTTCCATTGCAGTGAGTGAGTTGACAGCGAAATGAGTGTAATTTGAAAGGTACTTGTGCCGATATGAACATATCATACTCCTGGGTTTTAGTTCGATCTTTGTTTTAAGATACAAATTAGATTTATTTAAAATGTTATTTTAAGTGATCGTTTCATTTAATTTAGTATATTCCCTGTTGTTATTATTATCATTATTATTATTAGTATTATTATTATTATTATTATTAATTATTGTTAGCATTAATTATTAGTATTATTATTAATTGTATTTTTAATTAATAAGTTTATTATTGTCATTATTGAGTGTAATTAGTTACCACTGCCACCGGGTATATACCCACTGCAGTGTGAATAAATACATACACATACACATGATGAGATATCTGATATTTGTTGGCAACACTGGAAGAGACGACCAAATTAGTCTTTTAGGAACTGCTTTTCGTGATCCTCACTATCCTTACTACTACTACTGTAACCGCCGCTGCTACTGTTAGTGCTATTAATGTCTCTTATTTACTTTTTCGTTAGTTCGTTGTGTAGTTTCTGTACCATCCTGTATAAACTATGACAGATATAAAGCTGAGACGAGTAAGAAATCTGCAACTAGAAACGCATTCGAAATTCTAGCCGGATATCGATGTTGGCGGTTCCGTCGAGTGTCGTACACTGTTTTCGTATACTTCTATTAAATTGAAGTGCGAGCATTGAAAGCCATCCCGCGAGATCCATTGTGTAAGAACTCAGTCACGCTCCCAGCGGAGTAATCTAGACAGATAGGCCGTTGCTTCCGGGTCGGCTGCAAATGGAGACTCAACAGTCGTGGCACGGAGCGAAGCAGATTTGCGGCTAGGCTTGCTTATTGCGTGGCTGGATTACAGTCCATTTCCACCGAGTTTCTAGTGATTCATGTAATAAAACACTTCCACTGTTTCAGCTGTTTAAGGCGCAGTAATGGCTATTTATGAAACAAGCTGCCAGATGCGTTTCACTCGAGACGTGAAGATTCTCCACAGAGACGAGACCGAGGCTGGCAACACATTGAGTGCGTGCAGTACACACTTTGCGCACTTATTGTAAACAATATTTTTTTTAATTTTGAAATATTTTCATAAAGAAAAATCAAATTAACTTACAGACTTATTGGCATTAGACTAATTACTTTGCAGTTTTTTAAGTTTATCATTCTGTAGTTTTGTAAATGATCACATAGTGTTCATAACAATGATCCTATTACTATAAGTCCCGTCGCTCTAATTTCCGGCAGCCAATCACGTTGCAGATCGGCTACATTTAAACGTGTGCGTCTTGTGATTCGCTGATGAAGACGTTAAGCATTTCCTAAGTCTGGATAGATACTTACTTACTTACTTACTGGCTTTTAAGGAACCCGAAGGTTCATTGCCGTCCTCACATAAGCCCGCCATCGGTCCCTATCCTGTGCAAGATTAATCCAGTCCCTATCATCATATCCCACCTCCCTCAAATCCATTTTAATATTATCCTCCCATCTACGTCTCGGCCTCCCTAAAGGTCTTTTTCCCTCCGGTCTCCCGACTAACACTCTATATGCATTCCTGGATTCGCCCATACGTGCTACATGCCCTGCCCATCTCAAACGTCTGGATTTAATGTTCCTAATTACGTCAGGTGAAGAATACAATGCGTGCTTCCTGCGTTGTGTAACTTTCTCCATTCTCCTGTAACTTCATCCCTCTTAGCACCAAATATTTTCCTAAGCGCCTTATTCTCAAACACCCTTAACCTATGTTCCTCTCTCAGAGTGAGAGTCCAAGTTTCACAACCATACAGAAGAACCGGTAATATAACTGTTTTATAAATTCTAACTTTCAGATTTTTTGACAGCAGACTAGATGGTAAAATCTCCTCAACCGAATAATAACAGGCATTTCCCATATTTATTCTGTGTTTAATTTCCTCCCGAGTGTCATTTATATTTGTTACTGTTGCTCCAAGATATTTGAATTTTTCCACCCCTTCGAAGGATAAATCTCCAATATTTATATTTCCATTTCGTACAATATTCTGGTCACGAGACATAATCATATACTTCGTCTTTTCGGGATTTACTTCCAAACCGATCGCTTTACTTGCTTCAAGTAAAATTTCCGTGTTGTCCCTAATCGTTTGTGGATTTTCTCCTAACATATTCACGTCATCCGCATAGACAAGAAGCTGATGTATCCCGTTCAATTCCAAACCCTGCCTGTTATCCTGAATTTTCCTAATGGCATATTCTAGAGCGAAGTTAAACAGTAAAGGTGATAGTGCATCTCCCTGCTTTAGCCCGCAGTGAATTGGAAAAGCATCAGATAGAAACTGACCTATACGGACTCTGCTGTATGTTTCACTGAGACACATACTTAATATAATCTCCCGCCATTTTGGCTCTTTCGTTGGCGTTCGCAGAAAGCACACGAGGACGTTATTTGCCGCTCAATTATTTGCTGAATTACAGTGCGTTTGATTTATTATCATAGAAGTTACGACATGATAATTTTTAACGGTGTGGCAAATAGATTCCTCGTCTGGTATCTCGGCAACGAAAGAACAAAAATGGCGAACGATACTACCTACCTAGACTTTATAGAGCCTTGACTTCCTAAGACGTAAGCAAAGAGGAGGAGTCACGCCGGGAATAACAGCGTCGCGACTATAGTTCAATAATATTGTGGCATACTGGATTCTTGCCGCAGATGAGAGACTGGTTTCCTTATAATGATTCCAAGATTGTGCTCCATGTTATAGAGCTAAGAAGATTTGGAAATTTCTTCAGGATTCCCACACCAGAACTATTAATTGACCAGGCAACAATCCTGATATGAACTCAATCGAGGGTATCTGGTATTTATTAAAAACAGATTGAAAGAAATTCAACGTTACCACTAAAGTTGTGTTCATAGAATCATTAATAGCTATCTGGCGCAGAGACTCTGAAATTCAGGAGTATTATAGAAATCCTATAGTAGGCCTACTGTACATAGAATACCAAGGACGAACTATACACCAATGCGAAAGGAATGCACCGAAATATTAATATGTACAATTATTGTATCATAGATCATGCAGTATTGTAGTCCATTTTAAAAACGAATAACAAATTTATGCAAATAATTATAATTAGTCTAATACTTTGTCCACGTCTGTAGCTATGTTTTGTACAGCCTTCATAGAATAGTGGCACTTCTGTTGTCTTAACTGGTTGTTAGAAGTTGCTCACAAAAGTGTGATCCATTCGATGATGTTAGCATTACTGAAGGTCATACTCGTAAATAATGACTGAGAAGATCCCCAAAAGAAGAATGCGTCATTAGCAAAAGTGTGATACTGAAAATTCTGCAGAAGCTATCCCGTATTGTATTGTATTTATTTACATTTCATGGTATTCGTACATTGCTTCACAGCTAGAATATAGAACATGTCAAAAATAACCTTAATAGTACTACAAGGCCTTAATTATAGTCACAGTCTAGTTGAAATATATGCAGAAGAGTTTTACGATATACTAGTATACAACAGAAGGGGTTAGTATCGATACTTAATACAAGACAGAAATATTCATGAAGCGTTGTTGAACATCACAAATTCACCTACAGAATAGAAGGCGTGAGAAATTAGATACTTCTTTAATTTGGCCCTAAATAATCTTATATTTTGAGTTTGATTTTTTATATCCACAGGGAGGCTATTAAAATTTTTACTGCTATATGAGAATGAGGTGCACCAACCCACTGGCCGCATGAGACCCCTCACCAGCTCACTCAACGGGCTCCCTACATCCTCTCCCGCCTTAAGTTCATACCGCCAAGGCGACCAAGCAGCACAGGATCCATTCCGACAGCCCTTCTAAGATGGAGAAGCGCACTCGGAAGTGCGCTTGAGGAATGAATCCTGGCAGAGATATTGCGAAAGGCTTGGAACCCAGAGACGGTTTCGGAAATCACGCCCCTTCTGCAAGCGGACGAAGACATGCGTCATCACCTGAATATGCCTAAAGAATGAGATATCAAGATGAATGTTTTGAAATCAAAAATTCTTTTTCTACAGGAAAAAAAAAAGGGAAATGGATCGTGGCAATGAAAATTCCAAGCCTGCATTTGCCTAATTAACTGTGGACAACCACGGAGAAACCACAGTTAGGTTGGTCGGTCCGAGGATTTGAACTGCGAACCTCCCAAATGCGAGTCCGGTTCTGATCGCATGAGCCACCTCGCTCGGTTCAACCCAACCAGGATTTGAACCCTCGTCCGCTAGTTTCACGGTCAGACGTGATAACCATTACTCCTCAACAGTGGACTGGACTCATTTCGCTAGCATTATCTCACTCAGACAATACAGTAGATAACCAACACATAAAACGTCGTAAAATAATCAATAAAAACAATAATTCGGCAAATTTTAACTTAAACAAGTAAACAGATTCTTTTGTAATCCGCCCACAAACTTTTTACTAGCTTAAATTTTCTAGTGTTTGAACAATCTGACTATGGGGATAACTACTGGCGTCCTTAGGCGATGGTAATAAGGTAAAATTTTCTTGATAAACAGGGGAGGTACATGATAAACAAGGAGTTAATTCATCTGAAAATAAGAAACAGAACCTTTCAGCGTATTTTCATTGGCATTATTGACGTCACGTTGCAGCGAAATAACGAACAAAACTTGGAAGGATCGATATTCATGGCGATTATTATTATTATTATTATTTTTGCGAAATTATTCATTCGTTCAAAGAAAAGAGAGCATAAACAACTTTTTTGAACCGGTAGTATTAATCGGTGGAGAAACATATTTTTTTCATCCAGTCAGCAGAACACACCGCCATGACAAAATCTGTCATTCGTCTGAATTTATACAAAACCAATCAGTTATATTGATGGCGGCTGATGGAGTTGTTCTTCAGCTGATGGCACCGGTGTGAAACTTGGACCTGACGTCATGAGAGAGGAACACCGTGATGCCATCGGATTACGGTGAGATTCGGAATACGCTCTTTTTTTATTATTATTATTATTATTATTATTAATTTTATTATTATTATTTTATTAATCACTCAGTTAAGTTAAAACTATTCTGGGGCACACTGTATATGATTATGACTTCTTCAATTAGTGTTCTATACTGTTTTTTTCTTGTTAGGAGGGAGGGAACATCCCACGCACTACGACCTGAGGTCTTTTGTACCCTCCCCTACATGGGATGAGTTGTGTGCCCACCGATCCTCTACGCGCACCGACCTAACCACTTGACCCCCTTAACACCCGGTCCCTACAGCCAACTCAGTCCATATACCACTCCTCCTTCGACAACCCCCCCAAGACTCCCTTAACGGTCTGAGGCGGAAGTCCTTCCCCGAGAAGGTCTGCCCCGGGTTCCGTTGCAGAGGCTATCCATCATCACTTGAATACAAGCCACGGAGGCCGGTCGAGAGAGCCAGCAGCTTCGGAGGGCCGCCTATAGAGCGATCTGAAAAGCAGAAGTAACGGGTTGGTGAATGAAATGATGATAAGGGATGAAAGGAAGTGGCGAAGATGAGTAGGTTTCCAATCGCCTGATAAAGTTACCTGATATTCATCCATAGGAGTGAGGGGGGAAAAACCCAAAAAATACCTAACCCAGGCAACTCGTCCCGACCAGGAATCGGACCTGGACCCGCTGGGTTCGGAGTTAGACTCTCTAACCCCTCAGCCACAAGGGAGGACTTCTATGCTGTTAATGACAATGCGGAAATGATCGGAGTGAATTTTAAGTTCGAGTTCTTGAGTTTATTTTGGAGCAGAATTCTTACGAAGAAAAGACACGTGTGAGCGCGCAAGCAAGAAGCTGCATGTTTACACGCACCGCAACAAAGTCTTTATCTCTACTAGGACATTTATAAAACTCCACTTGAAGGCGGAGGTATCGCGCTGAATATATGGATCCCCTTGGATTTTAATTCATACTTGTGGAGCAATTTATCACGTCAGTCGGTCTTAAAATACGTTCCGAGTACGCACGAACTTCTCTTACAAATTCTGACTGTTCCGTAGTCCCCTGTTACTGCACTGTCAGCCGAAAGGGCAGAACGCCGGAGACCCGGACTACAACCAGCGAGTTTAGTGAAATATTTTAGATAAGGGCGCAAATAGCCATAGTAGCTGACGCGCCCTTTTTAAACCCCACTAACTAACAAAATCAGCGAGTCGACTGAATGAAAATGAAGAGTCCACTGCAAGAATGGTGGATGTCATTTGGAATACATTTTTCAGGAGAAGCAATTGAAAGTTTGAAATGCTTAGCGCTCAAAGCTTAACTGTGATTTTCCTATCAATACTGGACAATGACTATCAGTGTTGTTAATGTTATGTTTTATTTAACGACGCTCGCAACTGCAGAGGTTATATCAGCGTCGCCGGATGTGCCGGAATGTTGTCCCGCAGGAGTTCTTTACATGCCAGTAAATCTGCTGACATGATCCTGTCGCATTTAAGCACACTTAAATGCCATCGACCTGGCCCGGGATCGAACCCGCAACCTTGGGCATAGAAGGCCAGCGCTATACTAACTTGCCAACCAGGTCGACATTATCAGTGTTAATGCCATATAACTCTCTATGTACATTCTATATATGATATGATATGATATTTTATTTGTCAGTTTCACAATTCACAGTTATGGTGGACCTTCACATTTCAGTTTTTCGATCCACCATCTCTTTAATACATATAACTCTTTTGTATTAATGTATTCTTTGCCGAGAATTTCCTGATTACTTTCTAATGTTCTGTTATGACTGAATTGCTATATGTCCTTGCTCCTCTATCCTCTTCTATTCTCTCCCTCCTCCCTAGACTGTCTCCTTCCATTTCTTGCTCACCTATTAAATATTGCATATTCCTTCCTTAATAATTTGCGTTATTTATTTATTTTCTTCTCTACCCTCAAATCCTACCTGCTCTTAATCATTGTTTTCCCGCTATTTTCTCCTACATTACTTGCTCACTTTCCCGTTTACTCTATTTTACAACACTTACATCACTTATTTTTTCCTATCCTCTTTTTATTTACATATTTATCTCTTTCTTTTCGCTTCACTCCTAAATTTCCTATTTTATTATCTCTTTCCATAAATTTATTTCTATAATACTCATACAGTTATAGTACCCTGATACTACTCCCAACCCATAACATTGAAAAACATGAAATATCTAATTCACTTAATTACACTTGCAATTTCTCTTTCATTCCACTTCACAGTACATTCTATATGTCTTAAGCTATGCATTGACAGTCTTGGTTCATTTTCGACAAGAAAGTGACATCCATGCAGTGGACTCTTCAATTGGTAGTGTGGATAATTTCTTTAGTTATTACAATTTCATTAAAGATTTTATGTAAATATTTATTAGCCTATTGATGGTAAACCATAAAGCTACTACGTGTCCATATATTTACATTAGATGTATACGACCATATTTCACCATACTTCGAAAAGCTCTCGTGCCGACATCCACTCTCGCCGCTGTATCAAATCTTGTCCAGCTTACCTCTCATGTCGGTTTCAGAATCTCTCGTCTCTTCACAGCCTTGGCACCCGGTCTCAACAAGAAACTATTATTCTTATATCTAAGCACAGATCATGCCGTTATTCTCAATCATTCACAATCTACACCTCTCGAATCTGGAATCTTCTTCCTGCCGATATTAGTATCTGTCGAACTGCATACACAATACCTAATTCAACAGGCATAATAAATTATATTCACTCTTAAATATAATACTCATAAACAATATTAAAAATCTGAGTTTTTTTTCAGACTAGTTTACTGAATTTATTTTCTCTTCGTATGTTGACCAGTGATCATATTTAAATATTTAAATAATTGTAATTTACTTTATAAATAATAATCTTAAGTTATTATATTTAGGCTACATTTCTTTACATTTAATGTATTCAGCTTAACTGGTAACTTAGGTACCAAAGTTTTATCAGCAGTTACAACGCATTTCATAACGTATTATTATTATTATTATTATTATTATTATTATTATTATTATTATTATTTATTTGTTTTAATTGTAGTGCAGAACTGCACGCATTGTATTCTTCACCTGACAAAATTAGGAGCATTCAATCCAGACGTTTGAAATGGGCAGGGCATGTAGCACGTATGAGCGAATCCAGAAATGCATATAGAGTGTTAGTTGGGAAGCCGGTGGGGCAATTCGGAGGGACAATACCTTTGGGGAGGCCAAGATGTGGATGGGAGGATAATATTAAAAAGGATTTGAGGGTGGAGGGGCATGATTGTAGAGACTGGATTAATCTTGCTCAGGATAGGGACCGATGGTGGACTTATGCGAGGGCGGCAATAAACCTCCGAGTTCCTTAAAAGCCATAAGCAAGTATTATTATTATTATTGTTATTATTATTATTATTATTATTATTATTATTACCATCATCATCATCATCATCATCATCATAATATCTTCACGCAACTAACGGCTAGTAATTTCAATGGGTATTGATAACTTTCTCTGCGTTCTAAATTAGTTATAATTTTCTTGTTGTTCTCAGAATTGCATAGGCATTACCTCACAATGACCTGTAATGATGGGAGGGATTTTATTTCACACATTGAATTGCAAGCAATTGAGAGACACGGGATCACTACTATGCACTACAAGGCCAAATAGACTTGATGTGCACCCGTTATGGAATGAGCTGCACGTCGATTGTGAGCCAGCTGCATAGTGCATTCCTTTTGAGCCAACGCGCAACGGGTCCAAAAGATAGTAACCTCAGGTTTGATCCGTCATACCTCGGAAATCCAACAGAGTCTTCTTGAACCCATTACCATTGCCGTCTGCAAATATTTGGACAAACACAGCAGGTGCTTTATTTTTCCGAGATTGAGATGCTAGTGGATGAGGAATTGTCGAAGGAAAAATGGTGGAACGTCGAGAAAACCGTCAAAATCTTGGCTTTGTCACCACAAATACAGGAATTTGAACGCGGGTCTCAGGTCATTTTAAGCCGTCTGAACTACGAATGTTTCTGTGGCGTTACACTGTTGTAGGAAGTGACAGCTGAACACTTCATTAACAGCCCGGGTTGCAGCCCCTCGTCTCCATTACCTTCTATTAATCAGACGTTTAATTTGTATTCAGAGAAGCTCTTACCTCCGCGAGCAGCTGTGCTTGATTGCGATACATGTGTCACAGATCAGCTCAACCTTACGTCGCGACACGAGTTTCGTTTCTAATCTTGATTGTAATCTGTTGTAATTGTAATTCATTAGTTAACGTCACATTAAGTTTGAGACTTTATGCTCGACCATGCCGAAATGTAGTAATTATACACCCGGTAGTAGCCCTTTAATGCACCTCATTAAAGTACATCTATTCATTAAAGTTCAGGTGTTCAGCCAATGACAAATCACCTTTGTACCGTTTTGAAACCGCAAGTATCGATTATTCTCGGATATGCAATCGAAAGACAATTAGCGAAAAGTCACGGAGGCTGGAAATCCAATACTGTAGCAGAAGGTTATGTTCTGTTACTATAATAATTAGCGTTAATTGTAAATAATATTCAAATAAATTCAATTTGTCATCTCGTTTTTCAATTCTAAATCAATTTTCAGGTTATATCAGAGTAATCTTATCATATTCTCTGCCAAGGTCAATAACATTATTGTTCCTCGGAAAAAATCAATACTTTCGCGTCTGCGCACATCTCACAATTCAGGTCAGTTCGCACATAACCATAAGAAGGCCTAATTTTGAATAATTTCGAGCATAAAAAGTCGTAGAAAATATGGTCGAGCATGAAAAAAAGTCGTTTCATAAACAAACATACTTGAAACATTTGCTGATTTATAACATTGTTGATTAAGACGCTCGTATTTTATTGTGAAAATTATGAAACCCGCTTGTGCTCAGTTTATTTCAGTGTTTAATTAATAGTTCATAGTATTTTGTTGTTTCATAAACAAACATACTTGAATCTTTGTAAGTCTTACTTTTACTACCATTATAGGCTCGTTGCCAGCTAAAATAAAATGTACTATTATCGCATGTTATTTCATAATGAGATCAACAGCTGGAAGGCGATAATCTTAGAAAGCAAGGTAATGAGGATTTTATCAACGTGAATTAATACCCGAAAACAAAATATATGACCGGCAAAGCGCTCCTGCTGCATTTTATCCTCTGGAAGATGTGGCTTTCGAATTAATAAGATATGAGGAGTCCTGGAACGTACTGGAATTTGAATAGTGAATTGCAGAAACCCCAAAAGCAACATTTTTTCTCAAATTCAGTTTTTCATGTGGTTGTAGTATTCATACAAAGGCCTTTCAAGTGCACTTGTCCAGTGCTCAGTGCACATTTGACAGCGGCAATGAGTTACAGGGAATTGTACGAAACTGCAGAAACATTACAAGTCCAGGACATGTGGAATTCTTTAGAAATTAACAAAAATTCGGTTGCGTTTTTCTTTGTTTTCTTATAGGTTTAAAGTAATTTGAAAAATTAAATATGGTATTCACATAATTTAGCAATTTTTTATTTTTATTTATTTTTTCATTTTTATTTATTTTTGTTTTAAGTTTCTTGGCTTAAAAATATAAAGCGGTTCATAAGACAAAAATTATCGTCCGTCTTCTTCACCTGAAAATAGTTTTCAAGGAATAAAATGATTGCAGAGATCCTACATGTCCAGGCAATTCATTTTTTTCAGAAGATACTAAAAGAATTAAAGTTCATGTATGTCAAACACTATTACTTATTACTTATTATTATGCTTTAAAATAGTTAAACTTCAAAACAATAAAATTGGAGACCTAATGAGCCAATGATATAAAAATGTCAAAAACAGATGTCATTAGAAAAAACGTTTCTCGCCATTTGAAATGCTAAAATACCCAAAGATATATGTTATAAGAAGTCACTTTATTCTGTGGCCAATCAGAGAGAGGCAGCGATTAAGGTAGGTACACTTCCCGCCTGGGATTTGCAAGCATGAGTGACGTCACGCGGTGAGTAGAAGCATTGCAGGTAGTGTATGCTCGCGCATGCGCACTCTCTGCTTTACAGACGAAGCTAAATGGCCGCTATGCTTTCAGCTTTCAGGCGAATAGTGTATATGTTGTTGACATTGATTCGAAGTTCAATTTCATTTTGCCATCTAACGTCAGATGAAGAAAGTAAAGCAGTAACTCATACCCCACCTAGGAATGACCTACGAGACAGTTTGTATACGGAGTACAAAATAAACGATGTTCGACTGACATTAATTTTGAGATAAAGTTAAAATACATTTGATTCGGTGTGTATTTTAAAAAAATAACCGTTTGTTCGGTTATTGAGGAAAATAACCGGTTGTCAATTTAAACCGGCAAGCAAAAATAACCGGTAATTAACCGGTTAAACGTATGAACAACCGGTTATCAGATTTCCAGCCACTTATAGTGCTATTGGTCCTCATACCAAACTTTGCTTTTGCTCTACTAAAAACTTGCGCTTTTTGACTTGTCTTTTTACAGCTCACCATAGACATAATCACATAGCGTCATTAAATGGCCAAATAAAAACAACTTAATTGCTGAGGATCGGAATCATATTTTCGCAACCTCTTCTTCTTCTTCCACTTCTTATTCTTCTTCCTCTTCTCCTTCTTCTTCCTCTTCTTCTTCCTTTTCTTATTCTTCTTCCTCTTCTTCTTCCTCTTCTTCCTCTTCCTCCTCTTCTTCTTCCTCCTCTTCTTCTTCTCTTCTTCTTCTCTCCTTCCTCTTCTTATTCTTCTTCCTCTTCTTCTTCCTTCTCTTCTTCCTCTTCTTCTTCTTTCTTCTTCTTCTTCTTCCTTCTCTTCTTCCTCCCTTCTTATTCTTCTTCCTCTTCTTCCTTTCTTCTTCTTCCTCTTCTTCCTTTTCTTCTTCTTCTCCTTCCTCTTCTTATTCTTCTTTCTTCTCTTCTTCTTCTTCTTTTCTTATTCTTCTTCCTCTTCTTCTTCCTTCTCTTCTTCCTCTTCTTCTTCTTTTCTTCTTCTTCTTCCTTCTCTTCTTCCTCCTCTTCTTCTTATTCTTCTTCTCTTCTTCTTCCTCTTCTTCTTCCCTCTTCTTCCTTCCTTCTTCTTCTCCTTCCTCTTCTTATTCTTTCTTTCTTCTTCTTCTTCTTCTTCTTCTTTTCTTCTTCTTCCTCTTCTTCTTCCTTCTCTTCCTCTTCATCTTCCTTCTCTTCTTCTTCCTCTTCTTCCTTTTCTTTTCTTCTTCTCCTTCCTCTTCTTATTCTTCTTCTTCCTCTTCTTATTCTTCTTCCTCCTCTTCTTCTTTCCTTCCTCTTCTTATTCTTCTTCTTCCTCTTCTTCTTCCTTCTCTTCTTCTTCCTTCTTCTTCTTTTCTTCTTCTTCTTCTTCCTCTTCTTCTTCTTCTTCTTCTCTTCTTCCTTCTCTTCTTCTTCTTCCTCTTCTTCCTTTTCTTCTTCTTTCCTTCCTCTTCTTATTCTTCTTCCTCTTCTTCTTTCTTCTTCTTCTTCTTCCTCTTCTTCTTTTTATTCTTCTTCTTCTTCTTCCTCTTCTTTTCTTCTTCTTCTTCCTCTTCTTCCTTTTCTTATTCTTCTTCTTCTTCTTCTTCCTCTTCCTCTTTCTTCCTCTTCTTCTTCCTCTCCTTCCTCTTCTCTTCTCCTCCTCTTCTTCTTCTTCCTCTTCCTGTTCTTCTTCCTCCTCTTCTTCTTCTTCTTCCTCTTCTTCTTCTTATTCTTCTCATTCTTCTTCTTCCTCTTCCTCTTCTTCTTCCTCTTCTTCTTCTTCACTATCACGCCAAGGGTAAACGTCATAAGAATCAGCATAACTATGAAATAACCCTGTATAAACATTTTCCTGAATCTCGTTAACTGGTCATGAAAGCATGGAGCCATTCCTCCATGAGTGACATATGCCCTCGGCTTGGAGCGCAGTGAAATTGCACATATTTACATTGCTAGTACTGCTTCATCCGCATATATCAGACGTGTTGTAGTGAACGGCCCAAGGCAAACTTGGGGCTTGGCTTCCACACACAGCAAGCATTCCACATTCTGCCTTTTCGTGCTGAGAAACAATATTCATTCATTTTGCCTCTGAATACGTTCATAATTTATTTAGCTGTTAATTTGAGCCTCCAGCCATCCATTTACGTACGAGTGGGTAGCACAAATCTTCTCATGCAGCTACGTAAGACTTCATAAAATATGTTATTATTTAACGTACAGAAATTAGTGATTTTGTGATGGAATATTGCTATAATATTTTGCATTACGACAATAACTTTGGTCTTGAAGCTAAATATGTTATTAAAATATCAACTACAATTAATAGTTTTATTTTATTCATGTATTTATTATTTATTTACTTACTTATTTAACATTAATTAATTATTTATAATTAATCAATTAATTCATTCGTTGTTTTATTTTGTATGTACAGTATTTGTTTATTTTTATATATATGTATTCATTCATTCATATATTGTCTCATTTATTTGTCTGTCTGTCTGTTTAGAACAGGGCAAAATACCTATTACAGTATACAGTCCAGAATTATAGTTATGCATTAAAAATGAAAGATAAATACAGATATAGATGCAAAATAGAAAAGGGAAAATGAAATTTTAAATACAGATATAAGTAGAAAAAATATACAAATAAAAGCTAAAAACAATAGATAAATACAGATGTAAATACAAGATGTAAAATGTGTAAATGAAGGTGATAGAATGACAAATAGGTAGCAATATTATTTTAAATCAACTCCCTTCAATGTTTTAATATGAAAAATTTTACATTCAATGTTAGAAATTTTACTCCGATATTTTGTATGATTAATTGACTTTAGAAATTATTTTTAACAATGGTGAATTTTATGTAATTAAGTGTGATTTTTTTTTCTGGAGTAACAATAAAATTGACGATTTCTTAAATTTGAAATTCGAACGTTAAGCTTGATTTGTGACAATATTTCGCTATTAGATTATAGAACCATTCATCAGTTACAAATTTAATTATTGTTTTATCGTATTTGAACTTAATAAATAGAAAAGTTTGTAATGCAGGAACTTTTCTTTTTGTGTATAGTTCTGTGGATCGTAAAATGTGATTTTTCAATTTATTTTCAATTTAAAGAAGACACATTTTTCTCTCTTGTGATAAAACTATTTCTTAGCAGTCTCCATCGAATTGAGAGGTCCGTGGTTCGATTCCCGAACAGACCAACCGTGGTTTTCCACAGTTACTTAGGCAAATGCCGGGTTGGAATTTTCATTGCCACGGTCCATTTTCCCTTTCCCTCCCGTGTAGAAAAAGAATTTAGATTTCATATCACATCATTCATCTTCTTCATCTCATTCAGTAGACATATTCAGGTCAAGACGCATGTCTCCCTCCACTTACGGGAGTATCTTCTCCGCAACCGTTCCTGGGTTCTCAGCCTTCCGCAATATTCTGACAGGATTCATTCCTTAAGAGCACTTCCAAGGAACCTTCGACACCTTGGAAGGGCCGTTGGAATGGATTCTGTGCTGCTTGGTCACCTCGGCGGTATGAACTTAGAGCGAGGGAGGGTAGGGGCTCCCGTTGAGTGAGCGGGTAAATGGTCACATGCGGCCGATGGGCTGGTACACCCTCATCCTCATTCATCCCATAACATTCGGGGTGCAGAATAGGCTTCAGTATGCCCGACGTATAAGGGTCGTCGTAACCCGCCCGTAGCCACCGTGACCTAACCTAACCTAACCTAACCTAACCTAACCTAACCTAACCTAGCAGTCTCTAATAGTGTCCAACATAACCTCTGTTTTTCTCAGCGAGACATCGCATCGTAATGAACTTTGGACCTTATGTGTTTTTGGTATCTTAGCAACATAAAACTGAATGTTAACTATAACAATCTATATATATAATTTGAACTGGTAATGGAAATTACGGGAAAACGGCTGAACGGATTTTAATGAGTGACCCTCATTTTCATGCCTAGCATCCAAAGTTTTTCGGAAAAGTAGTAGTTTTCAGTGAAATGTCAATTTTCCTACATAATTTTCCTATTTTTCAAAATCCATCTGTTGTCAGTTTTGAGAACTACTTTTATTGAATCACGGCCGACTTGATTGAATTTCGGAACAAAACACACACTACAATAAACAATAGGCTATTACACGAAGGCCATGACCTGCTGGATTGCCGACATATTTAGAGCTCAATTCAATTTGTTATTAAAAACTGATTCTGCAGTGTATAATTTTCTGAGTACAGCTGTGTATTGGATATTCAAATCTACGAAACTTGAGGTGGTTTGATGACATTATTACCATTAGAAATTAAATATTATTATAGTTAATATCATGATGCGTCTATTCTTCATTAATTGTACATAATATTGATGCTATATAGATGACATGAAAGTGAGTGTAGAGAATATCTTAATTTCGATCTTCATTTCTATAATTTACTGAGTGACTGCTATATATAACTACAAAACTTAAGTAAGATAATAATATTGTTATTAAAATTAAATATTTTTATACTTATTAACCCAGTGGGGTTGGGTCTTTTCATACACTTAATGGCGGTGTAGTGTAGATATTGATATGTGTTATTGTCTTCAGTATTGGCTCGAGAGAGCGCAAAATTACAGTTCCTAAGGAAAGATAAAAAGGTATTACTTATTGATAAAATAAGAGGCCTAGAAAATTTTGTAGTCTCCAGATCATTTCAGCAAGATCTCTTACTTACTTACTGGCTTTTAAGGAACCTGTAGGTTCATTGCCGCCCTCACATAAGCCCGCCATTGGTCCCTATCGTGAGCAAGATTAATCCAGTCTCTACCATCATATCCTACCTCCCTCAAATCCATTTTAATATTATCCTCCCATCTACGTCTCGGCCTCCCTAAAGGTCTTTTTCCCTCCGGTCCCAACTAACACTCTATATGCATTTCTGGATTCGCCCATACGTGCTACATGCCCTGCCCATCTCAAACGTCTGGATTTAATGTTCCTAATTATGTCAGGTGAAGAATACAATGCGTGCAGTTCTGTGTTGTGTAACTTTCTCCATTCTCCTGTAACTTCATCCCTTAGCCCCAAATATTTTCCTAAGAACCTTATTCTCAAACACCCTTAACCTATGTTCCTCTCTCAGAGTGAGAGTCCAAGTTTCACAACCATACAGAAGAACCGGTAATATAACTGTTTTATAAATTCTAACTTTCAGATTTTTGGACAGCAGACTGGGTGATAAAAGCTTTTCAACCGAATAATAACACGCATTTCCCATATTTATTCTGCGTTTAATTTCCTCCCGAGTGTCATTTATATTATAAACACATGTATTGTAAGAATAATTTAAAATTCACAATTTAGTGGAAAATATTGGGGAAATATGCGGTGGTTACATATTTTGTATGTAAAATTTTGGAAATTATTTACTCTTAGTTTGAAACAGTACTTTGGAAATAATAAAGCTCAGAATGAAGCGTTATTAATATATTCCAAATAGGCAAAATTTAATTTTACCAGATATGATATAAAATGTTAAATTACGATACACTTAATTTATACAATTGAAAGGTGTAGCCTCTTTCATCGCCAGGTTATTTCCTTTGTTTATAATATTTATCTCGCTTCCTTATAAGAGGATTCTCGCTATTCCAAATATCACATAATGCCTACGCTACTGAAACTGCATACATTTAAAAGTCGATCGATTTCACAAAGGAAGATGTGGAAGGGTGCGATGATTAAATAAGGGAACAAACGAGGTGTATTCGTGAGGAGAGGAAGGAGAAAAATCGTAGAAGTAGAAGAGAAGAAGAAGAAAAAGAAATATAAGGAGAAGAACAGAAAGAGAAAGGGAAAAAGAAGAAGAAAGTTACGAAAGAAAAGAATGGAAAATATGTAGGAGAAGAAAAAAGAACCAAAAAAGAATATGGAAGGAACTGAGAAGGAGAATAACGATAAATCTAAAAAAAGCTGATGGAATAACTGAATGAAACAAAAGGAGCAAATGTTCATGCAATGAAAGGCTGGGTGCTTTAAGGATATGAATCGGTGAAAATAACGAAAAGAAAAACATAAAATATGGAAATGTTTTTAACTCTGAAAAATAAAATAATGTTTCAGTTTTCTAAATCTGTGCTTATTTTGGCACTATGACAATTTAAAGCCCCTCAGGACAAATTTAAAGGGACCAGCGCGTGCGTGGAGCTGCAGCCCTTTAAACTGACAGACTTTGTTCTTCATTCTAACCAATGTTACTTTTCATTCAGTTCATATTTCGCGCTGTTATGTAGAAGAAAAATGTGTGTGGTAGACTGTATAGGAAGGAAGGATATCGATAGTATAATTATATCACATACACGCTGTACTTTGATACTCGTTTTTCTCGATTTTCCGATGTTCAACATTTTGTAACATTCAAATTGCTGTAATGAATGCAGTTTTCCTCCAATCTCAGTGAAATTTTACACAGAAGCCCACAAAAGCATATGAAGTAAACTGACACATGTGTTTTCTTCTGCTATTTAAAGTATTCAAATCACCATTTGTTTAGTATGTGATAAGTTTTTTAAAAATTAAAAAATTAACAACTGAATGGGTAAATATATTTTATGTACGGTATATATATATGGAATAAATGAAATATAAATTTTAAAGTAAAATTATGTCTATTTTGAAAATTGGCACAATTACAATTCAGTATTAAAACAACAACAAAATTAATTATAAGTAAACCAATTGGAATATCAAAGGGAAAATTTGTGTATTGCATGTCCATGTTGTAAGAAATATGTAGTAAAAGTTTCAGATTAAAAATGTAGAAATTAGAAATTTCACAGATCCATAGGCTTAAAAATGATTGTTATACAAGTGGCTGCATAAGTGTTAGGAAAATGGATCAGTGTTTCAATAAATTAATGACTGACTGACTGACTGACTGACTGACTGACTGACTGGCTGGCTGGCTGGTTGGCTGACTGGCTGGATGGATGGATGGGTGGATGAATGAAATTATAAGAACATAAGAAAGTAAGTCATATTAATATAAATAACGACTGGGTGCTTTAAAAATAACGACTGATAGAAGAATGAATGAGTGGTTTGAGGAAAACATTAAGATTGAAAATATTAATGAATGAGTGAGTGAATGACTGAACAAATTTTATTACCTAAGGAACAGATGTAAGAATAGTCATACCACAGCCTAATATATACAGTCACGAAGCTTGAGTTGTGAGGGTGCTAGGAACAATAGACTGTGCCGGTACTATTTCGCATTGTCTGTAATGAGGCGATAGTAGCGATCCTTGTGGTTAGCAACTGTCTATGTTTGCATGTCTACTACATATTGAGCTTCGTGACTGTATATACTAGACTGTGGTCATACCAGGCGACATACAGTTCATTGTAAGATCAACGGTACATACAGTGACATTTTCCGGACACTATTATTCGCCGACCTCATGAATGGGCTCAGATATGAATTTTGAAGCTAGAAAACCATAATATTCCATTAAGTTCTGTTGCTCATAACGCCTTTCCATCGTAAAACTTTAAATTGACACAATCATAATGTACCGTATGAAGGAGGATAGATTGCTAAAGAAGGCCCTAAGTGGGAAAATTGAGGGTGTTAGAAGAAGAGGTAGGGCTAGAACAATATGGGTAGATGCTGTTGAAAACGATCTAAGGGAAATGAAGGTTAAAAGATGAAGAAAAACGGCAGAAGATAGAGAGGCATGGGCAACTATTATGAAGGAAGCTAAGGTTCTCAGAGGACCGTGAAGCTAAGGAGTAAGTATAATGTAACTGTAATGACGTCAGTTAAACGCAACACCTGGCTGCACTTTGTCACGTGCGAATAATGTTCGTATGGACGTGATTTGAGCTCGTGACCTTGGGGCTTCAAGGCTGCGCTTTATAAACCACGTGCCTTCTTATATTAATGGCTTAAAATAATCAGGCAGCTGAAAAATTGTATACGGGTGCGTATGTTCTCTGAGCATTAACAAGGAAGTGCCCTGAAAGCATAATTCATCATCCGATCCAGTACGAACACAGAGTTGGATCATACAGGTGGGATATTTTCACCACGTGTCAAGGGAATTGTTTATATAATTCTTAGAGATGCAGTATACCCTGCCCAGTAAGCACCTCTGCTTGATACACAGTATTTTAAATGGTATATCGAGATGTCTTAAGAATGGTTTACCACGTTTTATTTTCGCTATCAGAGTTAAGACCGTAAAGTCTGCTTCCATTTTTGGGACATAAGAGACGAATCAGGGAGGGTAGTTAAACATAAAAGTCCTATCTAATTGTGGTCTTTGTGAACAGCTTCTGGGATGTTCATGGAAAACAAAATCGAGCAAATGGTGACATTACAACACGTGTTCACTTAATAGCAGTGGCTGCTGATTGACTGAGGCAAGGGAGGCCGGGCCTCAGTCACTTGGCTTAACTCAAATCAAATTTTGTGTTTTTATATAATTATTAGTTATTTGAATGAACCGTATATTATATCGCTGTAGAAGCATTTGAAAACTTTGTGATGTAGTATATAGACCTGTTTTGCAGTAAAATTTGCTCCTGAGGCTAGGATCGCTCGTGCCGGGTCTAGTTTGTGATGTATATAGACCTGTTTAGCAGTAAAATTTGTTCCTGAGGCCAGAATCGCTCGTGCCGGGTCTGGCTTCTGAATTTTCTGTATTTTCGCGGGCTTTGAGCTTGGTCGCAGCTGAGGCATACTAATTCGTCTAGCCTCGTGGCCTGGTCAGGTTTCCCTCCTCCCATCCATGTTCCGGCCTCAAGGGTATAGTGGGGTGGGAATAGCAATGGTGACTTGTCTTCAGGGGCGTATTTTGCGGGCTACCGGCGGTCCAAGGAAATTACAAAAGAAAAAGTTTATAATATAACATAATGTAATAATTTTGTATTATTAGTTTTACCATAGTAATTAAAATTAAAGTAATTGTTAGATATATTTTGTGTAATAATAGGGTCAGCGGTAGCCCAAACCCTTTAACCAGTAGTTACGCCACTGCTTGTCTTCCTAAATAGGTCATGAATAACAAAAATTCCAGCTCTCTGGCAGGCAGAGACCCACACTATTCCTCCCCTTATGTCTCAGTTTATGACTTAAGCGAGGGTGTTGTACTATTGTACTTCGTAGCACAGTAGTGAATCTGGGCCAATGTTCTTATGTATTTCGTGAAAATATAAACAGAAACAAATACGAGAAATAATGCTGGTGTGGTTAATTCATTGTTAGGTGTCCTTTTTTGAGAAGGAATAATATTGAAAGAAAGGAAGTTTTAAATAAAGAGAGAGCCTACCGAGATACCTACGACATCGCTGACAATTTTTCTGACAGATAATCTTAAAACGCGAGTTTCTATTGCATCCTGGTATGGGCAACATAAATGGTTATGTGGTAATGTGGTGCAAAATAAACTTCTCTGTTGGCCTTGTTTGTTGCTGTCAAAGGAAAAATATAAAAAGAAAAGAAAGAAAGGGGAATTTCAACACATAATGTGGGATGCTTGATCACACTGAAACAATCACTGAAACTCGCAGCATAACAGCTTATTTGGTGAGTGAAATTATTGTTTTTCATTGAAAGTAGGCTAATAATAATAATAATAATAATAATAACATAATAATAATAATGATATGAGTACTAATAATATAATAAAAATACCGTAATAATTAATATCATAAATAAACATAAACTATTTGCATCTGGCCTCACCGAGAATTTCGATCACTGGCCGCTACTGCTTAATAGTAGCGGTTGAATCACAGAATTATGTATGTAACTACATAAAAGGTTCAGTAATTTATCGCATCACTGAGGGACATTAGTGGCTGTGCATTTCATGCCTTCCGCCCAAGTCTTGCTACCTACGCTGAACGCCGGTTGCCATGTCCTACTGCCAAACATCTTCGTCACAGACAAAATTATGTCACGCACCAAACACATTTGTTGCTATTTGCTCTTCAAAATCCGCCAGCTTACCTCTCCAGCGTCTCACGTTTTCCTGAAATAGGCATTCCAAAATTCAAATGAAAATGCTACTTTTCTCAGAACCCGTTCATAAAAGACCACGACACCAAACACGACGACTTATCGGAAGAAAATAAAGAAAGTAAACGAGCGAATTCGAAATGCGCCAGTGGAAATTGGGGTGTCCTATAAGTAGTAACTGCTTCCAAGATGTCAAAAGGACAGTAATGGCGAAGGAAGCTTTTAATAGGGAAAGAAGCAGACCTTTGGAAAAGATAGATAATGAAGGGCCGTATTCATAGACATTTTTAGCACGGATTTCCGGTGGATGGTCAGCGTTTTTCGTATTCATAAACCAGTGTTAGCGATAGGATATGATTTGAATTCTGTACTAGTAACCAGTGGATAGCCGGGGCTAGCTTAGTACGCTCGTAGCGCGTGCTGCGAAATGTCTATGAATAGCACTCGAAGAGACTAGTGAAGTGCTTTGTGTGAAGTGTCGCAATACATGGGACAGAAACATGGAAATTACGTCGAAAGGGAAACAATTAGAGGCAATTTAAATGTGGATAAGAAGAAAATGGAGCGTGTGAAATGGATAGACAAAATAAGAAATGAAGCTGTGCTAGAAAGAGTGAGTGAAGAAAGAATAATTCTGAAACTGATCAGGAAGAGAAGAGGAAAGGAAATGGTTGGGTCACTGGCAGAAAATAAACTGCCTACTGAAGGATGCACTGGAAGGAATGGTGAACGGGAAAATGTTCGTGGCAGATTTTTATTTTAGTTGGTTATTTAACGACGCTGTATCAACTACTAGGTTATTTAGGCAGAAGAAGATATCAGATTAGACAACATTCAGGTATATGGATCAAATGCGAAGATGCGAAGACTAAGGGTACATACATTTGATGCGACGATGAAACGATAAAAGAAGCAGCGATGCTATATCAGAGAGAATTGAAGCATGCATTGTCATTGAGGTGTGCATATTGGAAGTAACGATAAAAGCGAAGATGCACGATAAAAGCAACGAAAAAGGAAAGTTCCATTTTCTTCGCGAAGATCTTGTCGAACGCATATGATCTCGATGATTAAGATAATATTAATCTGTATAATGACTAGAGCCACGCACAAAAAAGGAAAAAGAGATAATATTAATCCGCATGAGCGGCAGGTGTTATTAATATATCAGATGATAGACAACATTCAATATTAATCGATTTATTAGGGTACATATTTCGAGCGACGATATTAAATATAATTATCATTACATTGAGTGTGCATATTGAAATATCATACCATTTAGCGAAGACATATAACACGTATAAATTTGTAAAAGCGATTGCAAAATTATACAGAATTAATAATTAGCATTTGAATTAATAATTAATTTTTTATCTCTAATGCAGAACATGTTCCATATGACCGCCGTTTTGCCTCACAACCTCTTGCAAACGAACCCTTACATTCGTCACCACTTTTCGACACAAGTCTTCTGAGCTGCAGCACATTTTCTGGTCTCCTTTGGTACATTTTCTCTTTTAGGAATTTCCATAAAAAGAAATCGCACGGATTGATGTCCGGGCTATGAGGCGGCCACATTTTGCCGCACCCATGTCGATGTGACATCACACTAAGATCAAACATCTCGTGCAGGTAATCCAGAACGGTGTTTGCAGTGTATGGACGGGCTCCATCATGCACGAACCACTGAGTTTCCATAGGGAGACCTAAAAGCCAAGAGATGGGGGTTAAAACTGCTTTCCAACATGGTTTTGTATCGAACTTGGTTGACAGTTTCATCGAAGAAAATTGGACAGATGATTCCGTGGCTCGAAATTGTAGTCCTTACAGAAACTTTTACCCCAAATATTTCTTTTTCATGCAGTATGCAAGGAGGTTCCCTCGCCCAGAATCGAACGTTTTGTTTACTCACAACACAGAACAACTTTCACCTTGTAAAAGCAGTCAATCGCCCGTTGTCCGCCATTTCACAAAGATGTTTGTGCTCGTAGCTATGGTTACATCCGAACTGTGATGCTACCTATCGGATTTTCCATGAATTTCGGCATCCACTAGCGCAGTTAGAAACATCGAAACAACAATATTAACATTTTTTGTGATGATTAAATGGTATGACATTTCGCGTACCACCCTGTAGATATTGGCAAATTGATCAGTTGTGTATTTATTCGAGATAGGCCTTTATTATGTGATCTCAAGAACCAATCACAAGACAATGAATTTATACTAGCTTTGGGATGAGAATCAAGTTCAATTTTGTACATATTTAAGTTATATTAACCTTGAGCCTAGCAGCTGATATTTCCTATATATCTTCTTTCATTAAATGGATGCATAGAATATCTTCTACTGATAAATCAAAATGTTCCTTCCGCGTTCTCGTTGCTCCGATATGAACACTTGATTCTTTGATAAACAAAGCGTCGCTAGGTCATTTCACCATCGTTTATCGTTGCACAATAAGTTACCCTAGCTGGAGTATAAAATAGGAAAGATTAGGTCTCTGGGTTTGGTAGCCTTGGGCAGAACACTGAATGTACGAAATGAAATGGTACTTAATAATAGAAAGATAGGAGAACCCCTAGAAAAACCCCAACTCCGACCTTGTCCGCCAAAGTGTCACTATGGATTTTTCAATGAATGGGCTCGGTGAGCGGCCTGCGTGCGAGGACAGTCGCAGTTCGTGCCCTACCCTGAAGAGGGACTAATAGATGGAGTCCATTTTGTGGGCTGATAAAGAGTCGATGAAAACAAGTTGTATTCCAAGGTATGCACCAAAATCAGTTTTAGTATCATTACCATGGTCAATAAAAAATGGGAGTATAAGGGTACAGTACATCAGTTATTCATGGATTTCAAAAAGGCATATGAACTTCGGTTAAGAGGGAAGTTTCATCGAAGAAAATTCGATATTCCGAATCGAAATTGTGGCCCAAGAAACTTTTCGATTCAAAATTTCTTTTGAAACATATGCAAGGAGAGTCCGGCCCAGGAATCAGAACGTTGTGCTTTTATTCATAAACAGGGAACAACTTTCACCTTGTTTTTAACAGTCAATCTCCCTTTAGAATATGCCATTTAGAAAAGTTGATGTTTGGCAGGGCTTGGAAATGACATCGGGTTACATCAGCTTTTGTGAATTTCGGCATCCACGGATGACATGAAACAACAATATTAACATTTTTAGGATAGAAAATCATTTTGCCACCACAAACGATTAGGAAATTGGGAAATTTTATTTTTGAAGCAAGTAGCGATATTCGAAGTAAAGGCCCGAAACGACAATTATATGATTATGTATCGTGACAAGAAATATCACAAGAAATGAAATATTTGGGATTGAGAATCATTTATCCTTCAATTTTGGAAAAATTTAAGTTATATTATCTTGGAGAACCAAATATAAATGACACTCAGGGGAGGAAATTAAACGCAGAATAAATATGGGAAATGCGTGTTATTATGGTAAATCAAAAGCATTTTCCCGCGTCATCAGCCTGCTGTAAAAAATCTGAAAGTTAGAATTTATAGGTCAGTTTATTTCATCGTTTATCGTAATGCTCCAATGTTAAACTTACCTACTGAGAGAGAACATAGGAGATGTTTGAGAATAAGGTTCTTAGGAAAATTTTGTGGCTAAGCTGGGATTTGCAGGAGAATGGAGAAATGTTAGCCTTGGGCAGAAACACTGCAATGTACGAAATGAAATGTTACTAATGACATAATATAAAGACGTTTGAGAGAACCACGTATAGAATCAAAAACATATAGAGTGTTGTGGGAGACCGGGGGAAAAAGACCTTTGGGAGTGCACTATGGACATTAGATGGGAGGATAATCATTAAAATGGATTTGAGGAGGTGGAATATGTTCGTGCCCTAGATTGAGACTGGATTAATCTTGCTCAGCTGGGACCGATGTGGGCTATAAAGGGAGTCAATGAAAAGCGGGTTGTAAAAGCCATTTATAAGTAGTTTTAGTAAGTACCATGGTCAATACCATGGTTCACAGGATGCTATTTAACATCCTGCGTGCTGTTACAATTACAGTTTCGTGCTTAGTTACCAGTCATTAACATGAGGTAGGATTGTAGGAGGAACAGAAGCTTTAACTTCGCCCAAAGAAAATCGGGGCAAAATTTCCGGAAAAACTACATATCAGCGTAATTTTTATAAAAATGGGTTGTTCAAGTGCAATAATTTTTCTGTCTTCAAGTTCCAGGAATTACTTCTTGAAATCGACATATGATTGTACTTGATATAAACTGCTTGCGGAAATCTGGAATGAGTTTAGACACTTGTGTTATGTACACACTGAGCGAACATTTGCGTACTTTAAGGCACATCTTCTAATATCCGCCGGCTCCATTGGCTGCTTCTTTCTTCACCTCTATTGGTCGTTAACAGCTAATATAGTGCATGTGGAACTGCAGCTAGACGCAACATCTGGCGGTGCCAAAATATCTTGCTTACGTGACCTCGAAGTTAGACACACTCTTTGCTGACATTTGGCTCCGATTCATTCTTTGACAATTTTTCTTTCCAATTCCAATTTACACTCCGCAAAAAAATGCACATTCCTAAGCAATTTGGTTTTTCCATAGAAAATATACAGGGACATCACTTTATTTTTACCAACATTTTTAACATTAACCTGGCTATACTCGGAAACACTGTTACCCCCTTCCATTACAGGAGTTTAATGTTACTAGTGCAATATGTAAACAAATAATTTTACTAGCTATAGGAGGAGAGAAAAGTAGTGTATCCATTTATGTTGTAGGGAAATACGATATCACGATTTTCAGTTTGATCATCACTTTTATGGAATTTATCAAAATACAGTAGAGTAGTAACATTTTTTTTTCAAAAACTCAACTTTTCAGGCGGCTATGTTCGTTATGTAATGTCTACTTTATTTAGCATATTGATTATTGGTGTTAACATACAATATAGAGAGTGCATTTAAATTGAGGGGGTCATAAGCAAAGGGCTGTAAGTGCACTTAAGTTACTTTTGAGAAAATGGGGTTTAAATATTTAAACTTTCGTAAAATCGGTGAAATTTTTATTTAAATTTTAATGTGTGATGAGATTAAAATATCCCTTTGCCACTAAAATTTTAGATACTTTAGCTTACACTGGATGCATTTAACTCATGTTATAACAAATGTCACTAGCATTCCTTTGCTTCTAGCCACCTCAATTCAAAAAAAGCTAATCTAAATTTTTAAACAAGTTGCTGAAAATGGTTGCCGTTCATTACAATGCAGGCTTAAATTCAGTACGCATATTATTAAAAACATTTTGAAGCATATTCTCTGAAATTGAATTTATCGTTTCTTGAATATAATTTTTTAGTACGATATTATTAATATAGGTTCTTTCTTCTATAGAAAACGCAACCATATTTTTGAAACACACTATACACTGCAGTGTTTACTTCACTGCTTGAAGACTTTGAATGCAACAGCGGCCGTAAGTTTGTGTGTCTGACGGGTGCAAGGACATTAGTGAAGGGGTGAGAGTGAAGTACATTCAGAAATGCAGGTACAATAAAAATGCAAGTAAAAATAAAATGATGTCCCTGTACATAGTTAGGATCTTCCTCTCAGATTTGGATGGAGACATAACTCTTGTAGACTACCTTGATGTCTTGCTATCAACATGGTGTCATCAGCCTAACGTGTTTGGTATATAGCCACTTTTGAAATGAAATGCATCCGACTTTCAGAATTAAAATATAAAAATATCACAAAAAAGGAATGTAATGCCGCTTAAGGAACAGACATCGCATGTAGAACATATTTGGAATGTGACACTTATTGCTGTTATGATTATGTGAATATATCTGCGGCAGGTACAGCGGACATCGTGGAATAAGACCAGGCGTTGACTGAACATAATGGGGATTAAATCAATGGCTTTCCCTAAACACGCTATAAAATGTATTATACAGAGTGGCTTATAAGTATAACAAAAGAAATAGCTATAACTTCTGATATTAATACAATTATATAGTTGAAACCAATGCTACAAAGAATGAAAATGGGAATTTTTGTTACCTTATGTTCCATAAACCTCAACATGGCTTCCATTGGTGGCACGGGAAATATCCAACCGGTATTCAACCTCGACCCAAGTGTTATGAAGCATCTGTGGTGTAACATTGTTGACAGCAGCATAAATTCTTTCTTGTAAGTCTGCCAAATCACGTACTGGCGTCCTGTAGACCTGGTCCTTAACAAACCCCACAGGAAAAAATCAGGTGGTGTTAGATCTGGTGATCTGGCAGGCCATGTGATGTACGGTGATCCTCTTCCGATCCATCTTGCAGGGAATTGTTGTCTAAGAATGTGCGAACCATGTTAGCAAAGTGTGGTGGAGTCCCATCTTGCTAAAAAATTGCTCCATCTGGGAGTTGTGGCACAGCATACAGTTGCAACATATCCAGGTACGTGTTTGCAAACTGTCTTTTCAGCAAAGAAATAGGGACCAATGATTCTGTCACGCATGATCCCACACCAAACATTCCATTTGGGAAAGTTGGTGTTCAATTACGATACTTGGATTTTCCGACCCCCAGATGCGACAATTGTGTCGGTTTACTTTTTTTCCACTGACGTGGAATTCATCTGAGAAACAGACTGATGATCTGCGCATGCGTGAGTCTTCTAAAAATAAGTAATGCTTGGAAAACAATGGATTAAAACTTCCCAATTTCCTCTTTACAATGGTACCAATCTTAACCCTATTTGCATGCATTGTTATGAAATTATAACTATTTCTTTTATTATACTTATAAACGGAACACGGTGTATATTTTAGTAATATACGTTACAAGAGCGGTATTTGATGTTTTCATGTTCGAGGAGAAGACTGAAAAAGCGAAACGTAGTTGAGCTTTTTAATTTCGAGAACATGTAAACAAACATATCGTGTATGTACATTATTTTGTGCGAAGATCGTTTATTACATACCTGAAAGACGAATTTCTAATTAGTTGCAATGAAATCTCCATCTTGGTTTCTGTTCAATGACTGCAATTTTGGAAAACAAAAATATCTCTTCAACATTGTTGCTATAAAATGTTTTCTGTGTTTACTATATTGCAGCAGGCCGTGATATACGTCTGTCTTTTTTCACCCAGTCTATAAATGCGAACTTAAAACAAACGGTAAGGTTATGTAATGATTTATTTTTCATTTTAATATTTTAACAATATTATTTATATATCATATTGCAGTAATAACATCGGCATCTGGAATGTTGTTGATTTTTTCACGGCTTCCTTAATGTTACTTGTATCAGGAATGCAATAAGTTTAGTGGAGTAGTAGAGTTTACTTAATTTTTGCAAATATTTAAAAACAATAATTAACATTGCAATTTAGGTGAAATTGCAGTGGTGAGTTTCCAATTTATAATTATTACTATGTTGAACGTCTCTAAAAATAATATGTTAAAAACCTAAAGCAGTAAAATGAATATGACGCTTAAGCGGTAAGAATAGGGAAATTGTTATGTGTGTTACGTTGGGAATACTGAATGTGGTATTTCACACTTACCGCGTATTGGTTTTGTGCGGAAAACAAGCAAATACGCACGATCTCGAACAAACAAATTTTATCTCGAAAAGGAAGCAAAAACGAACATAATCGCATTAAACTTCTTTGATTGAAATATCTAAAAAAATAAGCCCCTAAATTAATGACAGTACTTACGATACACCGTGTATACGAATACTATACAAATATATGACTGTCCAGAAGACGACACATGCTTCCCCATATGTTTTACTTGTTCCATAATAATTTAATTCATCTATGATATTAATCGTGCAAAATATATTACTATTTACACATCTTCCCAGTCTCGTTTTAGTCGTGCATGAAGACATCATCCAGATTTACTAATTTTTTTCCAATTTTACAGACGTTAAAATTGTTGTAGAACTCCATTTCCGTATTTCACGATCAAAAATACATGCCAGTACAATGCTTCATTTTTGGTTTCTTATTTCAGGACTTTGAGTGAAGTTAGTCAAGAAGAATGCTTAATTATAAATGTTGAGAAATTCTCTATAAGTATATATATATATTATTTTGCTAACAATTGTAACATAAATTATAAAATATACAGAGAAACTTTAGCTCGCCCCTGAAAGAGTAGAACTCGTGCTCAGGGGCGGATTCCTGAATTGAAATTAATGATTATACAGTACAATTTGCAATTATAGTATATAAATTTAAATTTACAATTTTTCAATTTTATAAATCCATACATAACTTTTAAATTTAATACTAGAACTATTCGAATTGACAAGGTTAGGATATTTAAATATAAATTTGTTATATATTCTTGGGCCTAAATTACTGTCTATGATTAAATACTGTAACAGTGTTGCATTTTGGTTCAAACAATCTTAGAGAATTCATACCTTTTGTTTCATAACTATGAGAATACAATTCAAAATTATTTCGATTTTTATGTATTAATTTTATTAATACAATATAATAAATTTGTCTTACGTTAAGTACATTAAAGTTTAGGAACAAATTTTTAGATGGAAAATCAGTAGGTTTATGAAGACATATTTTAATTATTTTCTTTTGTAATAAATAAAGTGGATTAAAATTGGATTTAAATGAGCTACACCATCCTATAATTCCATACATAATTACCGATTGAAATAAAGTTAATATATTGTACGTAATAAACTTATTGACAAGTAATTCCTCAATAAAACAAAATAATATACTATTTTACGTAATTTATTACAAAGGTAATTAATGTGTTGGTTCCATTTTAAATGATTATCGAAAATTATGCCTAAATACTTAACTTCAGAGGACTCTTTAATAATCGGACATTTACACTGTATAAGACAACAATCAGAATTATGTAATTTAATACTTAATATAGATGTAGGAGGTTTGTTACATTTTTCAGATAATGAGAATGGAATAATAATGGTTTTATTTTCGTTGATAGATAATTTATGTCAAACCATTTTTTCATTAATTTAAATCTATTGTTAAAAAAATTGGGCGTCCACCCAAAAGATTTGAATAACAATTTTACTAACACAATATACTCTAATTATTTCATTTTCAGGGTTGCTATTTTAGATTTTTGTTATTTGATACGCTTATAATTTTGTAATTTTGAGTTTAGCGATTAATTTAGAATAATTTTAGCAAAAACCGGCTATAAATTGTGGCTGTTGCGAAATAGACAGAGGTGGTTACTTCACGAATCAAAATTCGTGACATTCTATGCACTAAAGAATTTGCTTGATTAGGTACCTAATTTTGACATTATAATTACACAATTTAAACGTTTCAATTTCAAGATGAAATTAAATCCACCGCTCTGGAGTAATAATTAGCATGCCTGACCCATAAACGAGTGGACGCGGGTTCAAATCCTGGTTGGAACAAGTTACCTGGTTGATACTTTTTCCGGGGTTTTCCCTCAACCCATTAAGAGCAAATGCTGGGTAACTTTCGCGCTGGACCCTGGACTCATTTCGCTGGCATTATCATCTTCATCTCACTTAGACGCCAGATAACCGAAGCAGTTGATATAGCGTCGCAAAATAACCAATTATATAAATTAAAGATGAAAATATTATCAACTAGGAATCGAAGCTACTTTACTAGAAACAGATGAACTGTAACGCGTACGACGATGGAAGAGTAATCATGTACCGTTATGTTCGCGGAGCACTTATCTGGGCGGGTAGACGTTCATCTGCCTTTCGTTACAGGCATTTGTTTTCTTTAACACAGCGATGCATGTGACTGATTGCTTCGCTTAGACTGACTGCATTGCGCACCATTATAGTCCAATCGGAGCTGCCTTCCTGCTCTTGTATAGATTGATGAAACCTGACAGAGCTCTGTGCCTCGTTAGTCAGCACTCCACTAGGCTCGGGGTGATTTACCATGGATGTACACACTTCTTTGTTATCTCCATTCCTACGCTTTTGTTATCGAAGATCATGCAGGCAAATGAGAAATGACAAATGAAAAAAGAAATCAACCCTAGGGATTATAAATATACAGCAGCATAGGCTATATCAAAGCATTGTAAATCTTCTCTTCTCTTCTCTTCTCTTCTCTTCTCTTCTCTTCTCTTCTCTTCTCTTCTCTTCTCTTCTCTTCTCTTCTCTTCTCTTCTCTTCTCTTCTCTTCTCTTCTCTTCTCTTCTCTTCAGTGTTGCCAACACATAAATTGTATCCCCGTCAGTCTATCACCTGGAAATCCGTCAGAATCCGTAAAAATTAAAAAAAAAGTAAGACCCACTCAATAATTTATATATAAATAAAAGCAAATATTAACGCAACTTCCTTATCAATCTTGATTTAGACGGCGCTTATTCCGTCGGATCCCGGCCAACTAGTCACTCATAACGAGTGCACCTCAGCACATGTGTGGACTTCGGTCCTATGTTTATAGACCTCTATGACGTAGTGCAGAGGGCGGCCACTAGAGGGAACCCAAGAGTTGGAACTCAATCAGAGACAATTCTGTCCGACGTCGGGGTTGTATCCGGTGTGGCTTAGTGGATAAAGCATCAGCACGTAGAGCTGAAAACCCGGGTTCAAATCCCGGCGCCGGAGGGAATTTTTCTCCGTTCCATTACTCTTTCATCGTATGATGACGCAGAATATCTGCATGGAAATATCATATGTACTTCGGTACAATGAAATAATATATGATATGCGTAAATCACGAAGTGATTTAGACGGCGCAGTTATTCCGTCGGATCCCGGCCAAAACTAGTCACTACATAACGAGTGCACCTCAGCACATGTGTGGACTTCGGTCCTATGTTCATAGACATCTATGACGTAGTGCAGAAAAGAGGGCGGCCACTAGAGGGAACCCAAGAGTTGGAACTCAATCTCTTCTCAATTCTGTCCGACGTCGGGGTTGTATCCGGTGTGGCTTAGTGGATAAAGCATCAGTCAGTCGTAGAGCTGAAAACCCGGGTTCAAATCCCGGCGCCGGAGAGAATAATTTTCTCCGTTCCATTACTCTTTCATCGTATAATCTTGATTAAGATAATAATAATTCATCCACTTCATCTAGTTCTGCAGTTGATGTGCTTTGTTGATCTACGCTCCCCCAAAATTAAACAATACAAATGACAGCAGTTAAGAAAGTCAAAGGACGATGTAAATGGTAATTTCCTCCAGAAAATCCGTCACCCGTCAAAGACATTCTTTTCAAAGACATTCTTTTCCGTCCAGTTGGCAACACTGCTTCTCTTTCTTCTTCTCTTCTCTTCTTCTCTTCTCTTCTCTTCTCTTCTCTTCTCTTTCTTCTCTTCTCTTCTCTTCTCTTCTTCTCTCTTCTCTTCTCTTCTCTTCTCTTCAGTGTTGCCAACACATAAATTGTATCCCCGTCAGTCTATCACCTGGAAATCCGTCAGAATCCGTCAAAATTAAAAAAAAAAAAAAGTAAGACCCACTCAATAATTTATATACAAATAAAAGCAAATATTAACGCAACTTTCTTAACAATCTTGATTAAGATAATAATAATTCATCTACTTCATCTGCCTCTAGTTCTGCAGTTGATGTGCTTTGTTGATCTACGCTCCCCCAAAATTAAACAATACAAATGACAGCAGTTAAGAAAGTTAAAGGACGATGTAAATGGTAATTTCCGCCAGAAAATCCGTCACCCGTCAAAGACATTCTTTTCCCGTCCAGTTGACAACACTGCTTCTCGGTCATTGTGACCCAGCACTGCGACCTGTTACGATCTCTTGCGCTAAACTTAAAGCTAGACGCATTCCCGAAACCTTACCGGCTGACTACAGAAAGGTTCGCTGCGTACCCAGGTTTCGAGAAAGCCAGCTCACTAATCCATAGGCTAGTCCCCGCCACTCGTTTTCCGGGGAATACTACGGAATGATGCCGAAATGGGAGTTTATCAATTGCGCGCAAGGAAACTTTTTACCTGAATTTTGTGCATCTGTTGCGCACAGTGGTTACTAGTGAGTACTCATCAGTTGCGCGCGGTCGTTATATTTTCGCAACATTTTCCTTCCCATTTCATAGAGACTTAGAACTTAGTGATAGCTATGGTTAAAAATATTTGTTTCAATCTTATCGTAAAGTTGGTACTCGTCAATTCATTAATTTTGTATTCATATTCTATTATAATAGTACGAAAAGCTCTTTTAAAAAAATAAAAATTCTACTAATGTTCCCATGTTTGTATTTATTAAGGAGTTCTTCAATATAATGTTTCCGTTTCCTCTGTGTACAATTCATCCTGGGAATATTATCTCTGTCATTCATTTTAATAAACGTACTAGTTTCTGTCTGAATGATAGAGTCATGAATTTTTTAAATATGTGGATATGCAGAGTTAAAATTAAGAGAAAATGCTTGACGAAACATTTCTCATGCATTCGTGGTTCTGTTAGGGAGCAACGATAAACGATAAGAGAAATGATCTAGCGACGCTTTGGTATTATCAAAGAATCAAGTGTTCATATCGGAGCAACGAGGACGCGGGAAGCGAACATTTTGATTTATCAGTAGAAGATATTCTATGCATCCACTTAATGAGAGAAGATATATAGGAAATATCAGCTACTAAGTTCAAGGTTAATATAACTGAAATACGTACAAAATTGAACTCGTTTCTCATCCCGAAGATAGTATAAATTCGTTGTGTTGTGATTGGTTCTTGTGATCACATAACATAGGAAGAATAAATACACAACTGATCAATTTGTCAATATCTACAATAATTAATTTAATATGCTAAAATAATAATAAATCGATTAATATTCGGATATATTGATAACCACCGGTAATTATACAGATTAATATTATCTTAATCAGAGATCATATGAACGACAAGAGCGAGGAAAATGGAACTTTGGTTTTTCGTCGCTTTTATCGTGTATCTCCGCTTTTATCGTTACCCCAATATGCACACCTCAATAACAATGCATGCTTCAATTCTCTCTGACATAGCATCGCTGCTTCTTTTATCGTTTATCGTAGCTCCAACGTGTACGTACCCTTAGAAGTAATTTTGTATCGGAAGCCCACATATTTTCTAGGACAAATGACAATCGTCGAAGCGTTTAAAGTACTGCTACAAATTGCATATAAAAGTTCCAGTGAGAGTAGTGTCACCAACACATTCAACAAAAACTTCTCAAATTTGTCGATATTACAGCTCCAGTATCGATCTGATTAGTATTACCAACATAATCAATGAAAACTTTCAAATTGTTCGACGTTACCACCAACTATAACTACTTCATTAATACGGAAGTCTCCACGCTCAACTGATGTGCTTACAAGGATAATGCCCGCGCGCAACTGATGTGCCTACAAGGATAATGTCCGCGCGCAACTGATGAGCCTACAAGGATAATGCCCGCGCGCAACTGATGTGCCTACAAGGATAATGCCAGCGCGCAACTGATGTGCCTACAAGGATAATGCCCGCGCGCAACTGATGTGCCTACAAGGATAATGCCCGCGCGCAACTGATGTGCCTACAAGGTTAATGCCCGCGCGCAACTGATGTGCTTACAAGGATAATGCCCTCGCGCAACTGATGTGCCTACAAGGATAATGCCCGCGCGCAACTGATGTGCCTACAAGGATAATGCCCGCGCGCAACTGATGAGCCTACAATGATAATGCTCGCGCAACTGATGTGCCTACAAGGATAATGCCCGATCGCAACTGATGAGCCTACAAGGATAATGCCCGCGCGCAACTGATGTGCCTACAAGGATAATGCCCGCGCGCAACTGATGTGCCTACAAGGATAATGCCTGCGCGCAACTGACGAGCCTACAATGGGAATGCCCTCGCGCAACTGATTTGTTTACGTCGAAGCAGTTCGCGCGCAAATGATTAATTTTTAATCCTTTCGCGCTCAACTGATAGACGGAATGATGTAGATGCGTAATAAAGAGAAACGGGAAAACTAAAAAAAAAAACTCCAACTGGGATCTTGTCCGCCACAAGTATCACTATGTACCTTTCAATAAATAAATGCCAGACCTCACCGGAACTCGAACCCGGGCCTCCTTCGTGACTGACCACTGAGCCACCAAACGCTAAAATATAAATGCATAAATTTCGAATGTTTGCTCTCATAATTCAGTTTTTAACACGCTAACTTCAAAATCCTAAACATTTATGCTTTCTATCTAATAAGTTGGAATTTCCAATAATTTCCAATTCAGAGGATAATTTACAAAGAGGATTGTATACATTACAAAAAAATATTAAAAGATTTTGGGATGGAAATTTCAGCACAAAAATCAAAAGTAATGGCATTTTTAGGACAAGACCCAGTCATAAGTAAGATAATTCACAATAACCAATGCCTCGAACAAGTGCAAAATTTCAATTATTTGGGTTGTGAAATATCTTATCAAAATGAAAAAGATGTGAACAAGAAAATTACCAAATTTACACAAATTCTAGGAATAATAAACAATACATTAAAAGCTAAATTAGTACAAAAATCTGCAAGAATAAAAATATATAATACACTAGCATTACCCTCATTTTATATTGGAAGACGAGATTTGGACATTAAAGAAAAAAACATGAACAGAATCAAAGCAACGGAAATGAAATTTTTTCAGGAGGACAGCAGGATATATTCTTTTAGACCGAAAAAGGAATGAAGAAATTTTAGAACAATTAGAAGTAGAGTCAGTAGAAGAAAAAATCAGCAGATACAAATTCAATTGGCTAGATCATGTAAGAAGAATGGAAAATTCAAGAATCCCAAAACTTATGATGCAATATAAACCTAGAGGACATCGTCGACCAGGAAGACCTTTAAGAAGACTGCTAGATGGGGCCGAAACAGGTCTACAGAGGCCTAATTCGTGAAGGATGACGATGATGATGATCTAATAAGTTGGAAAACACACTTCTTAGATGTCGTAAAACAAACAATCCCTTTATCCGCAATCCAGTTCCGTTACGAAGTACTTCGTTAACCTCAGTCCTATACAAATAATGATAGGAAGACTTTTTCGGGATCTGGTAATGAAAGAAGCATCTGAGATGCATTAATACCTTACCTTCTCTCCAATGTTGTAGACGGTATTGTTGTATCTGATGCGATTGTGTTATACACACTAGAAACAGTACTTTTTGTGAATATTTTAGTTCTAAAAGTAACCAATTACTTTAACGTTACCTTGCATGTAGACTGTAAGACAAAATATTAACGACCTTGGACATAGCACCATATATTCATTCTAAGCTACACTATAATTAATGGAATTGAGGAGAGTTTGTTGCTTTTACGAAGAACAACTGCTTTTAAACTTAATTTAGCTTAGCCTATATGAGACATTGGATAATAGCCATACTCTCTAATCATGATGGATTACTGATTCGCCAACCGACACATTAATATTATTACGAAGTCATATATCATCTGCCATGGCAAAAACACTTGCTTAGAAATGTACATGTTTAAGTTAACTAATTTTGAAATGAATATAATATGTGTTTTCTTTATTTTTTCGTCATACTTTGCCTCCTCTTTTCGTACAGAAGTAAAATCCAATGCGGTGTAGGGAGGGTACTTATACAGGGACATCATTTTATTTTTACTAACATTTTTAATATTAACCTGGCTATACCTTTCTATTAACGATTGAAACAGGAAACACCGTTTGCTACCATTTCCACGACGGAGTTCGATGGTACTGGCGTAAAATACAAATCACTTTACTAGGTATAGGAGGGAAGAAAAGTGGTTCATCCATTTATGTAAACTAGGAAATATCGCAATTTTGAGTTTGATAATTTTCATTAGGTTTTGTTTAATCAAAATACAGTACTGTATTAACACTTAGTATTTTACACACGAACTGAGCTATCCATTCGGAAGTATTAATTATGCAGTGTATATTGTACTGTTACAGCACATTAGCGTACTATATAGAGAATGAAGTTAAATTGAAAAATAATTATAATATGGATATTTAAACACATTTTAGAAAATGGTGGTCGTTAATTTCGATACAGGCTTCAGTTCTTTTGTGCATATTATCGCACTATAGACTATTGTTCCTAATTCCAATTACCAGTTTCGTCTTTCGTACGAGTAACTCATGTTGAAATAATTTGTACCTAATCTATAAAAGAGTACCTTACGTACTGTAAATTCAATCTTCACTTCTGCCCGATCCGAAAAGATAAAAATCACTCAGAAATGCTATCTACTGTCCGTTCAAGTGGTTTTATAGCAGGGTTGTAGAAAGGGGGAAATGACGTGACAGTTAATTACTTAACGAGGCCCTTTTATTTAAGTTATTTTAAACACTTGAATAATATTACGTAGACGTCCAATTCCTAACAGAAATTATTGTTTTCAGAAAAGAGCTAAGATAGCCCAGCTACTAGACTTTACAAAGGGGCGAACAGAAGTAGGTGGGGAAACCGGGATGCGACATAGGAAACAGACGATAGTACCCGCACGAAAATATGATTCAATATTGAAAGCTCTTTCGTCACTGGAAAACGCGAACATATTTCTGAAACGTACTATATTCAGTAACTCAGTACTGCTTACGAGCCCTCGGCTCTGTGTCGTGAAGGGTTGGAAGTTTACTAGTAGAAGGGGTGGGAGTGAAGTACATTCAAAACTCAGGTACAATAAAAATTGAAGTAAAAATAAAATGATGTCCCTGTATTTTGACCAACATTACAGAGGTCCAGAGGGAGTGGTCAGCACGGCGCAGGGCACCCGCTGAGACAACACAGGACAGCACATGACAAGGATCAAACACCAGTCACATGGACGGAAGATAAATCTTGTCCATTGTCCACACTAGGATCCTGTTGCATAATAATGTACAAATTAATAAGGAAGTTCATACCAAAGCAGTAGATTTCAGATGAGTACAGCGAGGAGTGTAGACGTCATGCGCGCCTCGCCCTGCTCCTTCTCGCTACAGACGACACGCAATTCACATAAACAACGCATAGTATCATTTTTGGAGCTGTGTACAGACGTGAATAGTTTAAAGAATATTGTTAATTTATATTAATAGTTTAGGTTTTGAACAAAGTGAGCTATTCTGTTATTATTGTATTATTTATGTAATGGTAATATTATGTATGATTCCAAAAAAGAAGCAAACTCATCTCTTATTAAATAATTATGCAAACAGGAGTGTGTAACACGTTTATTTTTTCCGGATTATTCTTCGTTAAATGTTGGTTGAAAGACAAGTTTATTTACCAGCCGTCAATACTTGATTGTTTTGCTGGTTTGTTGACGTCTCGAGCTGCTGTGCTACTATGCATTCCCTTGTGTTACAATAGATGTTAGTTTTTTTATTTCCAAGTTCAGTTTTGTCCCCAACATCAGTAAATTACGATGAGCCTGTCGAACTTCCTAGCTGTCATTACAAAGGAAATTAAAATTCTTGCCAACCAGGTCGACATTACAATAGAAAGCAATTATAGGTTTAATATTATACGAGATACATTATTAAATTCATGAACTTGTTGTTCACCTGATGATAATGAGAAATACTGTATCATATTTCAGATTTGCTCCAGTAACGTCTTGTGACGTAGAACGAATATTTTCAGAGTACAAATATTGTTTTCTTTTTCTGAACATAAAAGGAGTATTTCTTTTGATAAAATGAAAATGTTCATTGTTGTTCGTTATACTGAGGCTAGATGATACAGTTGTCCTTGTCATTATGAATCAGTTAGAGTTCATTTTGTCATTATTCCAGTTGAAAGCAGTTGTTAAATTCATTACTAGCTGGCAAGATTCCCCTCTCAGCTGACGTCGATATGGACGACAGTTGTGCCTTGAAGTGCCATTAGTTACGCGAACTAAGTGCTTTATTGAGCTGCACGGACACAAAGCACTAATCAGGTGTAGATCGTTGTCCCGGTCTCTTTCTAGTAGTGTCCCGGCTTTTGATCACTGCCCGGCAGTGACAGCTATCCGCATTGACTCATTGAATGTGACTCCATATCTGTCTGACATGGCCTTCCTGTGTATTACAAAGCGGCGCCTCATAAATGAATCTGCAGTAAGTCGCAGGTGCGACACGAAGTTGACATGAGGTTAATTTCACTGCAATTATTGCCTATTAACCTACTATGAACTCTGATGAGAAATTGCCATAGTACTTTTCCTACAATCCATCACCAATTCTGTTTCTCCATTCGTCCCTATCCTCCGTCCATCGCTGTGGTGTAACGGTAAGCCTGTCTGACTGTGAAACGAGCGGGTCCGGGTTAGAATCCTGGTTGGAACAAGTCATCTAGTCCAGGTTTTTTCCGGAGTTTCTTCTCAATCCATTAAGATCAAATGCTGGGTACTTTCTTCTTTGGACCCTGGACTCATTTCGCCCGCATTATCACCTTCACTTCACTCAGAAGCTAAATAACCATCACAGTTGAAAAAGCGTCGTGAAATAAACCAATAATCCTATTCTCCTATCTGCTTCTGTCAAACCTCTGTAATCCACACTTTTTTCGGACTTCATCCATCCATTGTTTCTTTAGGTTTTCACCGTCTTTCATTCCCCTCTGCTTCACACTCCGTCATCATCTTTGGTATTCCTTCACTTGTTATTCTCTTCACGAGTCCAAGCCATTTTAACACAAGAACACAAGAAATACATCACACTATCATAGGAAAACAAAAACACAAACCAGATCGCATCCTCATTCACAAAACAGAAATACAACATAGCATACAGAATAGAAAACACACTACAAAGACATCTCAACACACAAACAACACAAACAAATAAATACAACCATACAGGCGTATACAAACTCACATGCAATAGTTGCGACAGTTTCTACATTGGACATACAGGTAGATCATTCCAAACTCGAAACAAAGAACACATTAAAGCAATAACCAGAGGACACAATACATCTACATATGCCGAACACGAAACTGATGCTAACCACACATACAATAACATAAATACAGACATGGAAATTCTACACATACAACCCAAAAACCAAAAACTCAACACACTAGAACAATATGAAATATACAGACACACTAAAACACACCCTGATGAAATTCTCAACACACAGATCAATTTCAGAACACACACACTATTTGACACAATTCTTCATCTCACGAACACACCCACACAACAGGCAGCGAAGTTGAGATAGCGCCGAGATCTAGTAGGCTCTGAGGATGGTGTCAAGTAGCATCGAAACAGCTGTAACCTGCACATGCTTACATAATTTTAAACGCCATTTAATCAATTATTCATTTTAATCTTTCTTCTTTCGGTATCTCTGAGATTTTTTTAAAACCCATTATTTCTATAATTTTTGCATTTATAACTTGATTTTTGAGACGCCTCTGCCAATAATCCATCATGGATATTTTTACTTTTTTCTGTCTAATGTACACGTTTCCACTCCATACAGTCATATACAGAGTGGACCGTAAGTCATGTCATTAATTCTGGTGGGTGATTCCTTTAGTAATGAGGAACAAAAAGTGAAGTGCTGTATTTTGAATAGTTTTCCAGTATGAAAACCAAAATGTACAGCGTTTTTTGAAATATATGAAATTATGAGATCGTGCAACGTCTGTGATCAGTAGGGATTTTGAATAGTTTTCCAGAAAAATGTACATTAGGTTCTGTTCTGTTGCTCTGGACAACCCCCTTCACCTGGCTTGTTTTGAATAGACAAGTGAAAGGTCACTGTCATGTACATAGTAACCAACTCATAAGAAAAAGTACAGATGATATACTGTTTAATTTTTGTCTTTAAACTGTGTTAGAGAACGTTTTCTTAACCACTTCCCTGATTAACCCGAGTTAACTCGGGTTGCTAATTTCTGTCAAAATTTATTAACCCGAGTTAACTCGTTTGAGTCCCATTTTCGTTGCTAAGAATTATTATCCCGAATATATACGTTTCCATCCAGAGGGACAAGAACATTACCCTCAGGTTGAAGGATAAAAAGATGTGGTGCTTTTAGCACAATACACAACGCTGAGATGGTCGTCATCAAGGATGATTTGAAGCCGAAAATGGTGGTCGACTATAACAACTCAATGGGAGGAGTCGGCAAGGTAGACCAGCACTTGGCAGCTTATCCTGTCCCGCGAAATAGTGGAAAGAGATATTATAAAAATATCTTCTTTCATCTTCTCGGGTTGGCCCTGTGGAATTCCCACGTTTTGTATACGATATCTGAAGGCAGGAAGACACCCTTGGACTATCGAATGGTGGTAATTCGTAAGATTTTCGAAAAATACACCCCGAATGTCCTATCACTCAAGGCAGGATGGCCAAGAAAATCGCCCAACCCACTTCGTCTTACAGGTAGACATTCTCCAGAAGTTATTCCACGAACTCTGAAGAACAACCAACCAGACAGCGTTTCATGTGCAGTATTGCGAGAGACTCAAAATACAATCAAATTCGACACAAGAACAGATACTACTGTCCGGAATGCAATGTGCCTCTGTGCATAATACCCTGCTTTCGAGTCTATCACACGACAAGCAACATTTAACGCCTTGATAATAGCACTGGTATTGCACCTCATAAATTAATCCATAAAAAAAACATAAGTTGGTAATTAGTTCAGGAGAAAAACAAAGTGGGACAACTACCAGAGCTGGAATCAAGGTGTACGAGATAACTCGGGTTAATAATTCAGGTATGAATGTATGTCTATTTCAT